>JAVQJG010298912.1:0-20478 GCA_036024015.1 Craterocephalus amniculus | reverse complement strand
TATACCTCTCCAAAGCCGTAAGCAGTGTGATCTGTGTGGATCTGTCTCAGACTGGAAGACTTGCTGGTCCCATGTTTAACCAAACTAGCATAGACAGGTAAAGTAGTCGATTTTACTCTGTAGTAACTCAGCAATAAAGGGAGCTATTGGGAAGCTGGGTTAAGTTCCTATCTTTCATGTGCTTTTCAATGCTGCTGTTGCTTTAAGACCATGCCTCTAAGTATCTCAGTCCGACCAAGTGGGACGCACCGCTGTACACGTTTCGCACTTGTGTTTGTCCTCTCCTGAAGTGTTCCATGTTGGTGCTGCACGGAAAACCCAGATTTGGTCATCGGTTAAACCCGTGGAAATTGCTGGTCCAACATGCAAATAGATGACCTGATTCAGCCTGGGTGAAAGATAACCAGCGGGTTCGGTGTGACAGTTTCAAAGGATTTATGCCGAGTGGCAGAAGTCCACGAGATCCCTTGTTCAAACAATCAGAGGTCCATATGTCAACTGCTCTATTTCGGGCCCCTTTAAGCCTGTGGCAGAGTCATCCCACACACAGGGAGCAAGGTGTCCAGCATCTGCTCTCACCATTTTAGCCACCTCCTGTCTTTTAATAGCTGCGCTTGCATGTACAGGGCCTCAACTAAACGGAGGTAAATGGCAGGTGCAGAGCAGGAGCAGTGGCACTTCACACTGGGTTTATTTTTACCCAGCAGGAGACTGTTGTCTGCACAGCTTGTGCCAGGAGTACAGTAAGCACGTGGAACACTTCTTCTTGACCTCATGTTGACACGGAAGCCGGTGCAGCGTAAAAACCCTTCCTACCAGGCGTCTGTGAGGAGAATTCGGGATGCCCGAGCATGCATATGTGAATAGCTATGCAAGAAACAAAGTAACGGCAGCCCACCAGTGTGACTGTACAAGGTGGGAGAGAGATCTTACTCCTTCCTTCTCCCCGTGTTTAGGTTCATTATGCTGAGTGTAAGTAATACTCTAGTACCGTCCAACAGAACCGCACCGCTGCTTTCCCCATCAGATGATGTGTTGAAGAGGAAGGCTTATACTGCTGTAGGATTTTTATGTGATGTGATGAATTTTGGCTCTGTCACAACAATATGATACTGTGATCAAAGGAATCCCTGACATTGCATAGGGTCGAGTTGCCGCCATGCTTGTGAAATCAAAGGGTAGCAGTGTTCCAGCAGCCGGCATGCCTTTTTATCCAACAGCCTGATTGGCCACTTAATGGAGGATGACTACGCTCTGCTATTCATCCTCCTATTCCCCAACTTGAAACAGCCACTATCCAGTTAACAAGCTCCATTTAGAGGAAGGCATTAGTTGTTATACTGTTGTGCAATACAACAGGGACCAATTCTGACTGAAACCATGCTAAAAGCATGCTTTTACTTGGATTTGGGAGACTTTGTATGCTATAAAGTGACATATTCTAAACCCCTCTAATCAGAATAATGTATCTTATATATGGAAAATATAATAAATTTTCTCTCCTTTCAGTAAAAGTGCAGGTAAAATTAGAAAGTTTGCAAACAAATATTTATGAATAGAATTTTGTAGAGGCCCAAGATGATCAGCTAAAAAGAATCTCAAACATTTTAATCTTTTTTTTTTCCTTTTACCCTGCAATATGACACTGTGTTAAGTAAAAGGCAACATGTCTTACATTACAAACTGTGTCTACATGTCTACATGTGTACTGTAAATATCAGCATCGATACAGTAGGTTGCCGTAATACCATTGAAAATAAAAGTATGCAGCGCCCTGCTGACTACTACCTCATTAACATTTTGTCAATATTTCTCTGAATCAACACTTTCTGCTCTATATTATTCTCACATCTGTGACATACCTGAGCCATCCATGTTTTTATTCTTCCGAGGGAAAAAAAAAAAGTCTCCTCCTCGGTGCTCCTGCCAAAAACATTTGTAATAGTAGTCACAGATCTTCATCCATTCTTCACAGATCTGTTTGTAAAGGTAAAGCATGCTTCATGTCAACCATACAACTTGGCCATTGGTGGGTGTGACTCCCATTTTGGCTCCTAAGCGGGTATGTGTTTATATGAACATCAATGTGTCAGAATTGGTCCCTTGATGACGAATTGCAGACAGAGGCGGGTATCTGATTTCCTGCGTCTGTGCTACAAGTATTTATGGTGTGAATTATATCATTTGGCAATGGTGTACATTGATATCTCTGATCGTCGAATCACCAATATCTGTGTAACTTCTGTTTTTGATTTTCAAAAAGGTAAAGGATCAATTAATTAAATACTCACTGAACTCTGATTCTTTCGTGTTTTATCTGCTAACTTTATAAGGCAAGCAGCTCTTTGAGGCTAGTGAAACATCTGCATGCTAAAGAACCACACGTTAATTTCTCACTGTGTTTAAAGTACCTCCAGTATAGTCTAGTTAGTTATTAACCCAGTGGAGCCCTTTCCCTGCTTGGTGTAAATACCCATACTGATATTGGCCTTTCGCATGCACACTGAGTGACAATTCAGCAGAAACAAAGAGAAGACCGGAGCTCCCAGAAGACCAGACATTGGTGGAGGCAAGTGAGGTAAGCCACCGAGAGATTCACCCAGGCCACCCAACCATCCAGCAATCAACCACAGCCACTGCAGGGCCGGGGACTGTTGAAAATGGATCCGTCACAGGAAACAGGCAGACAGACACGCTAACACTGATGACAGTGGGGGAAGTGAGGGGGCTGAAGTTCCATTATTTCAGGAAGCTGATATTCCAGGGAGTTAAAGTATTCCCATCTCTATATAATTATAAGAGCCAATTTCCCTTTTTGAAATAATGTCTTGCCAAGCAATTAATTGTAATAATCCTCTATGAGGAAACAATGGCATCACAAGACAAGAAAGGAGATGAACTGCGGATGAAAGGAAAGAAAAAAGGAAATCTGAAAACCCACACCAACGGCATCTGGAGCGCCGTGATGCACAGCCGAAGGCTGTGTTTTTAAAAAGGAAAGTGCTTCTTGTTTCTCATGCAAATCATCCGGTTGGACCAGATATGGCCATCAATAAGTTTCTCACAGATACAGTAGCTAGGCAATCATTTACCGCCATTGACAGGTCAAAACATCTTTCATTAGAGTTACGAGGCATCTCATCAAGATGCAGCCCCTCTCACAGCTGTATGGCTGCTGTGTATTGCTTAAGTGTGTTTCATTATTCCCAAAGCAACGTTGATGATGGTGAGGGAAAGGATTACACGTCAGGGTGAATGATTGGGTTTGAACAGAGCTGCTGCATACACTTTGTATCAACCCACAGCTCAAATTACACTTAGGTTGAAAACGGAGCACGTAAATGCCCAGGAGAGCTTGTGGCACAGAAATGAAGAGTGGGCCACCATCTTTCTCCCTCTGCTTCACTGTAACACACATGCACACACTTTTTATCTTTCCTTTGTCAAATTTTACTTTGACCCCCCTCTCAATGCGTCCCTTCAGCTCCTTGCTCTTCCCTTGTTGTTTTTTAGGCACAACCATTTTTTATAGGCCTTCTTATTGTTCCACTGATTCTGTTATGTGTATTTATTGCTCCATTTGTGAAATTGGAGGCACCGGCCGACAAGCCTATTACTATTCAATAACAGGAACCGGGCATTTTCACAACCGGAGCTATTAATGCCCCAGACAGAAACGTTACGTCACATCAATTTAAGCAGGCAGACAGTTTGTTGTATTGTTGTTGTGTTTTATATTGGAGAAGAACCCACCCACCAGAGAGAAGACTCTCTGAATGCCAGCAGTCAACAGCACGTCTGATCTTCAACAAAGGACAATGTAATGCGCTCAAGAGTAGATCTATTTCCTAATAGATCCTGGTTACTGCTGTGCTGTACCTGTCCCACTAGCAGTATCTGAGCCATGCATCCCCACACCTCTGACCCTACCCAAGACTGATCAATAGGCTGTCAAAGTGCCTAGCAGGCACACAGGCCTGGCCATCTGAGATTTCGCCCTCTCATTGTCCATCTTCACTGTTTTAAGTGCATTTCTCAGGTTACACCCCTGCGCCACTTAATGCATGGATGAGCTGCCGTCCTCAAAAACCTAATAGCCATCAGCAGACCTTTGTCCCAGTTTGTCAAATTACTCTGGTTACATTTTTTTTTTCCATCTGTCCATTATGCAATCACATAAAGAGAGGAAAGACTTTTATTGTTAAAGCAACTGAAAATTTGCTGCAGGTAACGGACAAAAACCTGGAACAGAAAGGGAAATCCTGAAGTGACAAGTACATTTCTGGACCAAACTACAATTTCGGGTGTGTCAGATTGCACACAGCAGAAGAAAGGTTCGTTTTAAACAGCGGCAGAAATTAAGCAAAACCACAAAATCCCTCAGGAGCGACTCCCAAGGGATGCCGAGAAAGACGACACACATGACGAGTTAGGATGAGACGTGCTGACCCGCGAACATGGCAGAGAAAAGGACTAAAATCAGGATGCTTCAACTCTCGGACACGATGTAAGCGCATGCGTAATAAAGTGTGAGAAAAAAGAAACCCACACATACACACAGATAACTGCATGTGAAGGATTTTATTCCCTCATTTGAGATTTATTTACCCTACTGTATCTTTTTCTGTGCTGCTCACTGATATGAAGCTGCAGGGGAGCAGAAATATTTCCAACTATCTGGCGAATGTATCTCCCCCCATCCAACTAAAACACTGTTGCGAGATGTGTGTGTGTGTGTGGGGGGGGGAGTAGGTTTTCCCCCCTACTGTTTTATTGCGTCTGCCATGTATTCACACGTTCTTATGGGCTTTTCCAATTTACCCACTGGTTTGGAAATAATGAAGGGAGATAAGGAACACTGATAAGCATGGATACGTCCATCAATTGGAGAAAAACTAACACAGGGTGCTGTGTGCTCACTTCACAGGCTTTTAACACAATTTTAGTGTTATTACTGTTTTCAGGCCTGTTTTTCACTTGTATTAAGACATTTGCCTCATGTGAGTGTGCAGGTGTGATAAATCTGTGTTTTTAGGACACTCACAGGATGAAAGAATTTATTCATGTCTTTTTTTAAATACAAATACTAGATATTGTTAAGTCACTCTGAATAAAAAATTTATCAAATTGCCCATCTGCACTTTTCCTGATGCTTTAACCTGGGAATCACGGTACCGAGGGTTTCCTAGGTTCCAGCAACCAGGGAGGAAATGCTCAGGCTAAACCCCAGTGGGGAGCCACGGATGGGCCTGACCTTTTCTGCGTGTCAAGCAAAGGTTAGAAATCTCCACTGGCCTTAAAACAAATGCACTTGTTTCCCATAATGGAGGAGGCCCCTGCCTTTTTTTTTTTTTGGGCCAAAGACCAGGTCTGGTCCCAGGAGAGTTCCCCCTGATGGAATTCTTTCTCTCTCTGTAAACACACACATACTCAGTCTCTCTGACTCACACACACACACACACACACACACACACACACAGACACACACACACACACACACACACACACACACACGCGCACACACACGCACACACACACACACACACACACACACACATTGAATCTACTGTCTTCACCACATGCTATAAAATTTAATTCAAGTGAGTGTCAGGGTCTGTTTGTATCAAACAAACCAGGTGTGTTCTATAAGGATGAATTACATTTCATGTTATAAAATTTGCTGCATCATATTTTACATTACAGTCATCCTTATTATCTCCCTCGTGTCACTGGAGGAGGTGATGAACAGGGAGTCAAACAGCCAACGCCTCAATGGAAGCGCATGTGAAGTGAGAAATAGATACATGATCAACCTCGTAAGACCTCAGCACGGAAATCGTCCATCCCTTATCCTCAGATGAGATGTTCTATAGAAATCTCATAAATATTGGCGGGGCCTATAGACATGTTGTACACCATATAATGCATATGACCGCTCGTAATTCACACATTTATATTCACAAATGTGATTTTGTATTTAAAATATGACTCATAAAGTGTGATATATGGAAATTGACGGATCATATGTGATTCCTGAATTAAATATCAAATAGATCACATGTTTTATGTCCTTTTTTTCTCCTCGCCTGCGAAAGAAGCCTTGACCATGCAGGTAATTTACAGTGTTATGCGATGAGTGCAAAACATGCTGTAAATAAATAAGACTCGACCCATTTCATTTTAGCACAGAGGGGAGGTTAGTCGCCCCCCCCATACCCCACTCTGCTGCCCCATTGAGGCGGTCATGTCCCTCCAACCGGGTGCATCTGTATATCACCCGGAGAAGAGGGGACTGCAAATGGGGCAGCAAGCGACACTATGCAGTCCATTTGCTAATTTCAATATGGTGTCCGTCTGCGTGGGTATGGCCTTGGGCATGCCAGCAACCCCCTCTTAGTTCGCCAGTGCTCCCCCAGTCTCTCCCCCCAACACTGTCCCTTTGACCTTGCTCTCAATCACAAACAGACCTCGTTCACAGATATTGACATATCAAGAAAATTTACACAAATCACATCTGCTTCCAAGCTTGTGGTAAAAAAAAACAAAAATCAGGTTAATGTTTTTACATTTCTAAGGGTGCATTTGTTCCTTTTTCTCATTAATTTAACACATTTAACACATACAAATCTATATAAAAACAGGGGGTGGGGGAGCATGTAGTGCTTACACAACTGCAAGCCCTTTCAGGACACTTTTCAGTGTAATTAATGCAGCTACTGAGCATGAAAGTGCTCTATAGCTTGTCTCTTGGACAAATGCTGCATATAGCCGCATCTAAACGGCAATGGTTTGCCATTTAACTCTCCACAGTATTATGGCTATGATCATTGCCCAGCTGCACAGTGTGACATCAGATGAGCAAATCCAATGCATTTTTATTCAATCACCTCCCAGGAGCAACTAAATGGCGTTAAAAAATTTGTTGAAATACACAAGAAACTTTTTTTTGACCCCTAAAAGCATGTCTCGTTCTTTGATCATGTGACTTTGCCATTGTTTTGTCCTCCCATCTGACTGACTGCTATTTAAAAGTATACTGGTCCATGAATCGTGATTAAAACATCTCCTGTGAAATGTTTTATGGTTGTTGCAGTTTGTGAATATCTGCGTCTTCTCCCGCCCTCCCTCCTCATTTTATCTTGCGTGCACGTGAGCGGCGCTGCGTGTGCATGAGAGCGAGGGATAGGTGTTAGAGCAGGGGGCAGAAGGAATATTGCACAATCCTCTGTGCATTATTGTAATTAGATTTCCCAGGATAGCTCAATTAAGTCACACTGCTCCAGGGACAAAGTGGTTTGTGGTTTGACACTCACTCACAAGGGGTCCTGTGTGTTAAGTAAGGCAGAGAAACACAACTACAATGGACACCTAGACAGAAAAAAGTCAGATTTGGCCAATGTTCCTTTCTGAAGTAAGCAGTGTGTTTTATTTGCTTAGAGGAAAAGCCTGCGGAGCAGCTCAGCTCTTTGGATGCTGAAGAATGAAGGACGGCACTGTTACCCCAGGATGGCTTTGTCATGGAATGTAATGCATATTGTAATGAGAAGAGCTCCATCTATGGACCACCTGTTGAACTGCATTCATGATGAAAATCCTAAAATCCAGCTGAGAAGAGATGCTTGTTACTTCTTCTTAGAGAAATTACTTGACGGTGGTAAATAATTTCAAAAGCTCTAATTTTAGTCGCCACTGTGGATAAATCTGATGGACACCCAGCGTTGCTGTAGAGGTCAGCTTTAAAGGGCTGTCCTGGCTTTTCTGTGATTATTTATTTGTATGAATGGCAACAAACATGAATATGTTTTGGAGGAATTGCATGTCATGTGTGGTGACAAAGGGAGATTCAGCAGTTTTGATGATATGTGGTTACATTACTGGTCTCAAGGCTGGTGCCGAGTTTAAATGCTCCAGTAACATTTCCTTTTATTTATATCCGCAGACCTTGGCTGAAATAAATGAGTTGAGACAAGTGTGAGGGGCCGATGTTACGAACAATTTCTTCTTGACATGGGGAAACGAGTATGCGCGAGACATTCAACTCTTTCACTGCCAGTGGCTGACAGGCCGTCCCAGCTCGGCAGCGGGAGGCCTCTTAAAAAGATTCAATGTCGGCATCAACGTGAAAGTCGTTGTGTCATTATCTTAAATCTTAACTATCCAGCAGGATGAAAGTGTGAGAGACAATCATATCTGTCAGGGGTCGGCATGGGGATGTTTTATTCTCTGTGTACAGTGAGTGCCCCTCTCACACACCGAGATAAGCAGTCCCAACCGAGGAAGTCTCTCTATAAGGGTCATTCTGCAGCCTGTCTTCGATTTACTGCCACTTTTAATATTCTGTCATAGTTAAAATTTTTATTGCCCTCTTTTATGACCGTATCCTTATGTCCCATGCTTATGAACTTTTCTATGCAAATCACTCACTTGAATCAAAAATGGAGCCGTGGGCTCTTTGTTTTCAGGCAGCTGAGACACCAAGAAAGTCTGAGGCCTCTTATACTTTCATTTTGCTGCAGAAAATCCCTCCTTTCTGAGCGTGTGTGGGCTGCTGGATGGATGGAGACAGCTGCGGGGACAAAACAAGCGGCAGAACAACCTCAGATATTTGGAATTCAAAATGACGTCAAGTCACTCTGTATTCCACCCAAATATTCACAAGCTTATTGGTGTAAAAAGAAGAAGAGGAAGAAGAGGGCGAGCCCACTGTGAGAACAAACAGCACATCCTGAGCTGGATGTAATGATTCTGTCTTTTTTTTCCTCTGTAACACAGCACATGGACCCACGGGGGACTGGTTTCTCTGAGCTCAACATTTGTACTTGCTTCACCTTGCTGTATTTTCACACTCTTCTTGCTCCCTGATGACTGCCCTGTTCTTGTTTTATCTTCCTTTGAGGCTTGACAGGCCAGCAGGCGTCTCTGCCTCTCGGAGAATGAGAGAAAAAGAGGAGGATGTGTAAGGACACACTCATACCTTGTTATCATGGATCATCCAACTAGCATTGTGGAGGAGGGGACTCCCACAAGACTGACCAGTGGCCTGTAAGACTGCATCTTGTCTCCCATGCCACGGTGAATAGGACCAATCAATACATCATTAATATGATCGCACTATAAATATGTATGGATACAAGCGTCTCGGTGCTTTCCTCAGCTGCTTCCCGCCTGCTTCTCTCTCATCCCCCCTCCCGACATGGACTTTTAATGATTTAATTGGGAAAGGTGCATCAAGGAGAGGTTACACCTGACCACAGTGATGTGTGAATGTGCAGGGGGCCTCTAAGTGCTTCTGAATAGTCCTAATGAGGGAAGCAAATGGCGACATAAAGAGGGAATGGGTACACTTTTCACTTTACTCTGACATACCGTTGCTGCCCCTCAAAGCCCTTGAGGGGGCATTTGTAGAGGGTGCGACCATGCTTCAAATCCTCCTCCTCCTCCTCCTCCTCGGACTAATTGTTGAGGATATTGACCTTGGGGAGGAAGAGAAAATGAGGAAAGGAGGAAAAACTGGGTGATGGGTGGCTCACAGTTCAGGCAGGTTGCTTGACCGACACATTAAAGAGGCCCTCACATCCATGTGGAGTTTGCAGTTTTCTGATGTTTTTCTAAAGCAACTTTAAAAGGGAAAATGGTGAGAATAGAAAAAAAAAAAAAGAAAGGCAACTGAAAACACATCAGTGAATGAGCATCATAACAGTCGGAATCAATCGCTCCGACTTCTGGCCTAATTTTCAGTCCAGCTCATTGATTTGGAGCATACGCAGCAGTATTGGATCCACAAGCGGGAACGTGGGGGGTCTTACACACAAACATCCCCAGCCCCTGTCCCTTGCCCTGACCCTGATCCATGTTAGACAAGTTCACCATCCCGTTCTTCTTCAAGTCCCAGTCAATGAGTGTCGATACGCTGGATTGGTCAGGCGACAGGGGCTGCTGAGAGAGTCGATGCAGAGCTGATAAGCAGCGAGAGGCTGCTTTGTTTTAGTAATGACGGCTTAAAACCGGACCCACCAGGCCTTGTGTTAACCCACAGCTTCATCTCAAACAACAGGCTTTCATCAATAATAAAGGCGCAAATACAAACTGTGTGGACCCTTTGTTAGCACCACATCCCACAACTCATGGCTTCAGGAAAACCTCCATGTGAAGATTATCTGACAATTTTCAAATGCCTCATTTTGATTATTTGTTTCAATTTAGTTTCCTCTACTAACAATGGAAAAAGGAGACTGATCAGATTCCAAATAGAGATATCACAAAGCAGAAATACAAGAAAATGAACAGACATAAACAGAAATGGGAACAACCACTGAATTACTCCAGTTATTTTTTACTGGACTGGATTTTTACTGTAACTTTAATGTTGATGTTAATAGTTAACAAACCAGAAACTCTCAGCAGTTTTAAATCAGGGTTAAACCATTTCTTTTTGCTGCCTTTTATGAAAACAACTGATGTATCCTATATTTTCTGGGAGTTTCTTCTGTTTTATATTATTTTGTTATTTCAAGTCTTTTTTTGTTAAAATACTCTCTTAGTGCACCCCGCTGCTTCTACTGTTCTATGTTAAGCACCTTAAATCTTCCTGTACATGAAATGTGCTATACAAATTAACTTGCTTTCCCTAATGTTAATATATAAATTTATATAGTTTTCCATTAGTTTAAGATTTTGCCATTTTACCTACTTTAAAAGATAGTTTGTATTGTCAACAACCCTCTTTTCCTATTTGCTTAAAACAATTCCTGTCACTCTCACATCAACTGTGAACCTACTGATTGGCTGTATCAATAATAGGTGATATAACTGATGAATAACAATATTTTTGTCATTTTAATTTCCTTCACAGAGTCATCTTGATCTTCTCCCAATTAAAAAAAATCTGATTCCAAATTTCTGACACTTTTGGGCACAATTTTGAATCTTGACTGAATTTTACAATGTCCTCAAAGGTCAAAGGTTACAAGGTTGCAGTGTTTTATTTCTCAAAACTCATTATTGTAAAAGAAATTAGAGATCTTTAAGGTTTGGAAGCACTAAAATCCTCCCTTTTTTATTTTTCAAGCTGATTTAATTTCCAGCTTAATGGCATTTTATAATGTTACATTAACACATTAACGATTTTATACTCTTGGTTCTGCATTGCAATATATCCAAAGTTCATTACAAGTAAATCATATCTCATTACTGATGGAGCTGTGGTTAGTTGAATTGTAATTCTATTTCACATCAAACCAAGATATATGGTGTATTGGAAAATCAGGGATGCAGATGCAAATGTCTTATCAGCAGCAGCAATTTTATTTGTTCAGCAGTTTTCATACAAAAAAGCATTTCAGAGTGCAATTAGAAAACTGTTCAATATAATTATGATAAATTACTTAATTTCTAAAAAATATTTTAGATACAAATATATATATATATATATATTTATATGATATACATAAAACAATAAAATCAGTAATAAGTAAAATGTGAATGAAAAGTAATAGAATGAATGAGTATGCTATGAAATAAAACACGGAGAGTAACTAACTTTCAATGACTAAACTTCAAAAGAAACACATTTAATTAAAAGCCTGGTTAAAAAGGTCGATCATGAGCGTAGTTTTAAAAAAGTCACCAGTTTCTGCCACCCTCTGGTCCTCTGGCACACTGTCCCACAAATGTGGAGCATAAAAGAGGACTCATCATGATTCTTTGTAATGATTCATGAACGTTTCCTATCAGAGGACGAGAGGGCTCTGGAGGGGTCATAATAAATAAGAACGTCTAAAAGATAACGCCCAAGACCATGAAGAGTCTAAAACATACTATACATAATCTATGAATGCATTCACATCATATTAATTTAGGCACATACCGGCATGTTCGGTTGCACGTGAGACAGAAAGGGAAGGGCAGAAGTCCGCGCTAGTTGTGCTTTCTGCAGGGAGGTGGAAATGTATGTCAGTGTGGTCAGCAGAAATGACTGACAGTTTGCTTGTTGTGCACATGCTTTCCTGTTTAGCTTTCAGGCATCTCAATATCTTTCCTGCTGCAAGGTACATGTTTTGACTGCATGTCGCTTGTCTGTAAAATCATCATCCTACATTGTGGTTTTTTTCTCCAACTGTAAATTTTCATGTTTAACGGACTCATATAATCTTTTTCACTGTATTAATTTTACAGTATGCTGAGATGCTTAACAGATATTAGAAAACACAGGGATAATATAAATCTTAACAGTGTAAAAGAGAATCCCTGTGATGTATTTATTACACTAATATGTGAGGTGGAGGAGAATAAAAGAATCATGTTTTGGATGGATCATTGCCTCTGTTAACATCAAACATAAAAGGATGTTCCCATATTGCTTTGACCACTTGCTCTACTGTATGACTGCAAACAATAGCCTTTTACAACAGAGCCCTCCTACTCTCCTATGCCAGGCTTTTTATGGTGTGACAGTTGCACTATACCTCTGCAATTACTTTTCAATTAGCACGATGAACATTTCCAACACTGCAGCGCAATTATTTTATAGCCCAGTGTCTTAGCCCATTAATGGTGCTACCAACAGCACGGGAAGTGATAAACCATCTGGCCAGGCTCCCAAAGAGATAGAGCACACTTAATGGAGTGAAAAAGTAAAAGCAATTAATGTCACATTAATATAATGATAATAATGCCTTCCCTTGCAGCTCTGGCAGGCAGGGCAGGGGACTGGGACGGGGCTCTCATGAGTGCTGCTAAGCTGAGGAAAGGAACTCTGCTGGGACTCTGCACAGCTCCAAACAAGGAGAAAAACCTCAGAACTGGGTGGGAGCAATTTTCCAGACAGGGAAGAAAACATCTGAACAGGAAACAAATTCTATATGGTAGCAAGAAGTTGCGTCATAGTTAATTCCTCTAATTAAGAAAAGGGTTATGGGTTTGAAAATGAATTCTAAGCTGCTTTTAATGCCACAAATATATCATAGATTACGTCTGTGTGCATTTTCCCCTGTTAGTTTGATGGTTCACATTTATCAAAGATGACATCTTCTGCCATGTAGGTTGGCTTAATTTAGTGTAGGTTAGTGTGTTTGCCTGGGATTGCATGCATGTAAATGGACGGGGTGTGTCTGCATACATAAGTGGCCGAGTCTGCCTGTGCAGATGCTCAGAAGCATTGTTGTGTGCTTGATTTTATTGGTGCCTTACTGTGTGTCTGTGTGTGTGTGTGTGTGTGTGGCAGTGCCTGTCTCACCAGTAGCTCCCCTGTCCTATCTCCTGACCCCTCTGTGTTCCTGCTGCCCTGCTCTGTTTGTGTTAATTCCTCTACATCTCCAGGGTGGCTTACATTAGAATATCTTAACCACTGGGCTGCATTAGCATAGTGTGATGGATGCTGCTGAATCTCCATGCCAGATAATGTCCACATTTTGCATTTTAAACTAAGCTACGCTATGGACGTGCTATCCATTTTCACAGGGGGAAATTAGGTCCTGGTGGGAGAGCGCCTGGCACTCTGTCATCCCAGGCAAAGCTCCCTGCTTGGGTTTTATGACACCTCTGGGGCACCATACAGAGACAGGTTGAGGGTCATTGTCCAGCACTGGTCAGTTGTGATGTCACATAAGCACTTAGTAAACTGGTTGTCAGCTTACTCTTCTTTTTTTTTTTAACTTGCCAAAGTTGGCGATGGAGTGCTTATGTAGTTTTCAATATTCATGTGTTTCTGCATGTCCACCTGTCTGCCAGTCTCCATGCGGTCTATGCTGTATCGCTTCTCATGGAGTAACTTTCAAGGAAAGTGTGATAAATCATGCATAATATCCATTTTAATCCTTACAGCCCGGCAGACAACTTGTGTGCGCATGCCTCTGTGCAGTCAGACTACTTTGGCTGTGAGGGAGTGTTGATTTCCGTTACAAGGCTGTCTCGGCCCCCGGCAGTTGATCAATACGAATAAATCACTGGGCTCCTTTATGAGACATGAGATAGTTGTACATTTATAAGCTCCTTTATGAGATAAGATCTCAACACTCGGGCTTGCGTCATGCACACTGACACACTGGAGCCGAGTCCCAGGCGCTTATTAGGCAGCAGAATAACACGTCTGCTTTGCCTCAGGTGGGATATTCCACAATAAACATCCAAACACAGGTTATTATTTTTTTATCTTAACTGAAAGCGATAACAAAGTTTAGATGGATTTGCCAAGTGGCATCCTTTAAATGTGATTGCGTTGTAAAAATAAATGAAGGGAAATTACATTGCTATTGTAATTGTGAAGTGCAACATTGCAGTAAAACAGCTGAGAGGTGCGCTTCTGTGTAAACACAGCCCACATCAACAAGGATTTGCTGCTTGATAAGTTACCTCCTTGCTACTTCTGCAGACAAGCATGAAAGGCATTGCTGTACGGCCTAATAATTCTGTAATGTTCTGCTAATTATGTTTGACTAATTATGAATCTTTTATGTGGCAATATAAGCTGGGAGTTTCCCCTCCTGTTACGATATAAAGCACCAGCAATGCTTCATTGATCATGATTGGATACCGAGGCCTCTGTTTTCTGTTTATTTCCTAATTAAATGTTAGCTTTAACCATGCAGAGGTGAAAAGAAGAGGGGGTGTAATTAAAACTATTTCAGCCCTCTAACCATTGACCGCTCCAGAATGTGATCAAGTGAGACTCAAGCTTTAATTAGATGCTTGGACATTAGTGTTATTTATTTATTTCCAGGTTAAGAAAACCCAGGCAGGATGCTTTCAACACCAAGCACATTGACCGAGCTTAAATTACATCCGCCTTTAAGTAGTGGATTGATTGGGGAGGACTGGGCTGCCTTTACGAGCTAAGTGTTTCTGAATAGAGCTGCCGCGCATACCTCCTCTTCTGTTCTCTCACGTGCTCCACCGGAATGGAGTGCGGAGAATGTGAAAAACAGGAGGGATAATTTAACAACACACGTGTCGATGGGAAGGAGGGGGCCCAGCGCTGTGGCAGAGATAGGATGTCTCAACACAGAAAAAGAGCAAGGAGTGTGCAAGAGGGGAAAAAGTGGATGTGCATGGTTTTTGTGTGAGAGTGTGTGTATGTGCGTGCATGTGGTGGGGACGAGGAGTGGGGGTTTAGAGGTAGAAAGCAAAGTGCCACTGCGCTCTGGTTCCCTTTCTCCACAGATGATGGATAGCAACAGTAGGGAGAACAAAACCAAGCATTCCTCATGCTGTCACCACAATGAAACAGGGACATAACAGGATTTGGTCACAATGTGAGCAGAGCACTTCAGAGAGATGCCTGGCCATCATGCCACTTCTACTGGAAGTCAAAGACTCCATCCATCACTCGTAACGTCCCTTTAGCATCTGACTGGGGCCGTGCTGCTGTCTTCCATGGGACTTCCCAGCCTAAGTCATGAGTGTGTGTGATGAATTTATTTCATTGCCCATTGTTTTGCTGTTGTTGTTATTCCATTGAGGAGAGGGCTCTGAGAGCAGACATTTGATGTAATGTCTGCAGTTAGGAAAATAGAGAGAAGAAAAAAGTCTATTTGGTTGGTTAAAGGTTTATCTAAGAGATGCGGCAGCATTAGAAAAATTGGGAACCCCTGCTAAACATTTTTCAGCCATTTAGAGTTAAGTGAGTGGTGCATGAACTCAAAATGAAGGCTCAAAATGAAAAGTCAAATGCCCCTTTTAACATTCAAGACTAGTTTTTGTTTTGTGCAATCACAGATTGGAAGACATGAAAATTAGGACTATTTTCATTTGAAAGCTTTATAAATATTCTCTACACCTTCCTATGAGGGTTGTACGGAGCCCTGAGTGGAGCGTTAATGAAAAAAATAATGTCTTCTGATATGTATGAGAAAGTATTTGATGAGTGTCTCATGTTTACAGTACCCATGCGGTTGACCAGGTGTTAAGAAATAGTAACACGATCAAAATGCTATGGTTCCTGCACCAAAGCAGACCACATGACTCGTCTTTACAGGCAAGGATAAGGCCCAAATGCAGCTTAATTTAGCCATTTAATGCCATTTTCATATAGCTGACTAAAATGCATGGTGTGGTTACCTGTAAAGAAAGAACATTAGATGCATACCAGATACTTTTTTTTTGTTCAAAAAACAAATATTCATTAATCTCTTTTAAATCTTGATTCCGTGTCTGCTTATAGGCTCTGTAGGTAAGTCCATCATTAGATGAGGAGCAGTTTACACCTTGGGCAGATCATCAGTCCATCCCATGTTCAAACCATGCAGACTCAAACCTACGGTCTATTTACGTACGCAGGCTCAACCTGAGATTTGCAGCAGGATTGTTCTTGTTTTGCAGCAAAAATGATTTCTTATTTTTTTATGTTATGATAGTGTTGCTAAAATACAGATAGAGAATCTGCCAAACAGAATTTAATTGTATGCTTGTACAATGCCAATAAATCTTCTTCTGCTTACAATGCTAACTCCCCTGCTGCCCTTTATAAGAGGGAAACTCTTCAAACCTTGTCTTGACTGTTCCCAGCTGCCTGGCAAGATGCTCACATTGACAGGGAAATGCTATATGAAGACAAGAGAGCATTTTCAGGCAGAACCTTCCATAGTTCATAATGTAATTAAGAAACAGAAGCCAATAGAAATGGTTCAGATAGCTGACATATAGAGGAAAACCCTGAAAACATTTCTGTAGAACTAAAATGGCAAATCTAAACAATGTTTTAGTGAGAAACAAAAAGAATTAGTTTTGCTGACTTTGGAGCAGTAGTTTCTCTTTTCATGGGCTCCGGTGCTAAACATGATAAAGCAGGTATGAAAAATGAACAAATAAATGAATAAATCGGTGCATATCTTCATGTTGATGCACATCTGTGTGTTAAAGCTACTTGAAAAAATATGAGCTTCATTGAAGGATAATCTGCAGGTTTTCCTGAGTCATCTCGGTTTGATACATTTTTGTTGCAAGTAACAGTAGCTATGTGAAAAATTTCATGAAAAGAACACATGCAGTAAAATGTTTTAATTTCAGGCTTTTTAGAGATTATTCAATTTATTCCAACTCTGTTGGTTCTGCATTGACAAGTCTGCTCTTACTTCCAGGAAGTACAGCACTAGCCAGTGTGTCCAGGGCAAAATAAATATCCGCTCTATCTATAGTACTGGTCTATGCTCCTGTCATCAATGTGAAGCCCCCCAGTCACGCTACACACAACCAGGACTATTGGGGAGGACAGCATCTACACTCAGGCTTTTGACTGGCTGGTATTGGGTGATAAACCTAATGGTGCAGTGTTCCTGTATGTGATAATATGAATGTTGTGCTGTGAGGAGCAGCGGTGGGTGAGGTGGGGGGGGGGGGGGGGGGTTTGGCTAGAATATGAGGGTTTGGAGGAGGGGTGTGTTGAAGGGGGGAGTTGCATTCTCAAAATTAAAAGTTGTAGCCTATTAGTCTGTGTTTGGTAGCTGAGCATGCACCCATGCCTAGTATGGCTACTAATAGGAAAAGATGTGTGGAAGTGTATGATTTATGGTTGCACGCAGGCAGGGGTGGAATAATTTGGTGCAGAACGGGTACTTACTGAACGGCAACAACTCGGCTACTTATCCGTACTTTCTGGTGATAAATTAGCTCTTGTTTAAAGTAGTTGGAGACCCATTTTTCATTTTGATTACTACACTTGATATCTCTTTCTTTCTTACTCTCTCTTTGTCAGCAGTGGTTTGTAGCATTTTTTGTATACGGTTTAATATATTGCAGATATGTGAATTCAGCCGCTGGTCCTTAACCCCTCTGTGGCAACACACTGCGGCAGACTCCCATGCAAAAACAAACCAGTGTTAATTGTGGAGAGACCCTATATGGCCGGAGTGACACGGCTTTTCTCATTGACCGTGAGCCATCCTGCTGCCAGCTGGATGAAAGGCTCCTGTCAATCAGCAGGAGACCCCTACCGGGACCTTCCCCTGCTCAGACAAGGTTCCCATTGATCCTTCTGTCACCCTTCTGACAGGAAGCAGCTTCAGAGGGGGGAAATAAGCAGGTAAAATATTAAGTTATAAGTCAGTGTCTGATCAATAAACAAAGCCAGGAGGAGTTGTAGGGCCAAGTCCCTGCAGTGGGAGCCCCACTAGCCAGGGGGTAATGCGATTGAGGTCTGCGGATCGCCCCAAAGACCTGTGGGCAGAGTCGAAACGACTTCCCAGCTCCCTGACTGGGCCGCCAAGTCCTGCAGCATTAGCTGGCATCCGCTCTTATTGTCCTCCGTTTGGCACTGCCACCCATGTCTGTGTCCAGGCAGAGCTGGACACTCTACAAACGGCATAAATAAAACATATGAGAGCTGTAATGAGAAAACAGCTGCGGAGCCAACAGAGTCAGAGTTCAGTGTCCACTGATATACACAGACAGACAGCTCCAGAAGAGTCCAGTGCAATTACAGCAGAAGGCTGCAGATCCAACAGCTCCACCTTTGGTTTCCACTGAGCGCTGCAGTGTGGCGCCGATCACCTCCGCCTGTGTCTCAGGTCCATTGTCCTGAGTAGTTCACTGGAATTGGTGTGTCTCTGGCCCTGAGGTTGGATAGGTTGGCAGGTGTCAGCAGTTATCTTGGCTTGTCCTCTGTGGACAGGACGACTGAGGAGGTGGAGCTGAGCCCCTGTCAGCCCCCCTCCCTGTTAGTCCTGAGGGGGCAGGGGCATGGGGGCAGTAGGGCAGCTCAGAGAGAAGGCCTTTCTCCTGCAGGGCTGCATCTCCAGGGCCTGATCCTGCAGCCCCCTCTTTACTCCCCTCCATGCTTGTTCCTCTGACTGACAGCTATCTTCTAGCTGCGGGACATGCACTCCAGCAACCCACTGCTGATAAAATGTTAATGTAATTAACAGATAATGGCTGTTGTTTTTAGCTGTCAATACTCGGACTGGGAAGGGATAAAGGATTGAAGCCGCACAAAGTCACATTCAGATATCTGCCAACCATTGTAGAATTCAATTATTTCAGCAACGCTACCCCCCACCTGTCTTCAGCTGCTAACCTCTACAGCACCATCACAGTGCCCCCCCTCCCGCTTTTATTGCATGGACACACACATCAGATGGTCTTTATGTGATATTGACAGCATTTTCACTGCTGTAGTCACAGGGTTATGTGACTGGAGGACGGGCCTGCTCTGTGGTCAGCTATAGGATGAACTTTTTCATATTCAGCCACATCTTCCTGCTCGCTGCTTTTGGATCATAAATCATGTAACTGAGGAAGGCAGCCACAGGCCTCCTCTTACCTTGGACAGCATGTCGGACACAAACAAACCCAGCCAGCCTGCCTGCAACAAGACAAATGTATTTATATTTGTAACCAAAAACACATTGCCTATCAGGACATGGTCAGTGCTGCTTTGGACATCTCCTGCCTGACTATTCTGGTATTTTAATAAGTATCCAGCCCAAACAAGATTAGGTGCTTCCAGTTTACAAAATGTCAGTGAAGGCAGCGCTATCACTCATAATAAATGGGCTTATGCAAACTGTGGGGTTTTTGCCATGCATAAGAGCTTGTTTGGTGTGCACCACGGTGATGCTGTATGCTGATATGCAATTATTCTAAAGAGTATCAAAGTTCAGGTGTGAGTCTACCATCTTGCTGTAGCAGTGGGGGAAGCTCTGAGCAGCTACAGATTACCAAAAGAATATTCCATGAATAAAGAAGGAAAAAACTTGTGACGATAAGGAGGAGCCTGAGAGTATGATAAAATACATTCCATAATGGATGGTTCTCCCAGTATTCATATTTTGTTTGTGGTCCAGCTGTATAGCTGATGTGAGTGATAATGTTGTAGTCTTACCCTTAACTAAATTTACTCCTAACAATGTCAGACTGGAACTTTGATCGGTCCATCTTAAGTGTTTGTGCTTCCGCTCCCAATTAACCCAGTTTGTATGTGCTAATGACACCTAATTATCATTTGTGTAACAAGATTGCTCTCATTGCCATAATGAGAAAAAACTCCTTCAAATGTTGCTCCGCTTACAAGCGGCTTTCTGCTGTTATTAGCAGAATGTTTATGCAATCACATCTAATTGAAGTGTTAATTAAATCAGGAATACCATTTTGCTGAACAAAGAAGCTGAGTAGTGGGAGTTTAAAGCCAGATCTAAGAACCTAAACAGCCCTTTCTTCTCAAATCATGACTGTGGAAATCCCTCCATACCTCACACATACACTCCCTTACAGGAACGGACATCGTCTCACCAGTTTCCTGCTGCATCCAGAGGAAGGAGAAGCACTCGGAGATGATTGGCACTTTGGCTGGCTAGTGAAATCAGGCCTCTCCCTGCCTAGAAAACAATTCAACAATAATTGTCATGCGCATGAAGGTGGAAAGGCAGCTGGTTCTTTACATTGTCTGTTCGTCAATATCCATGGAAGTGTGCATGAAATTTCAAGAGAAAAAATATTTCATGTAAAAAAAGTAAAAAACATTACATAAAAAATGTAATCAGTATGCAGGTG
>JAVQJG010298909.1:0-17162 GCA_036024015.1 Craterocephalus amniculus | reverse complement strand
GTATGAATAAAAGTAAATCATCTCTAGTATTTTGCAGGCTACAGATGACTTACATGAAAAACGTGTCCTTGATGCGTTTAATTTAGAAATTAAATGAATTTATAATCATATTTCAGTATCAATTACAGGGAAAATGTGCCCTTTTTCAACATATCCCTTTGTTATTCTTACTGCAGGATTCTTCATTTTTGGAAACAGCCAAATGATGTTCTCTTTTAATGTTTGAGTAGTTAACATTTCATGTTTGGTTTGTCCAGATGTTTGACATCCATGAAAGTCACCATAATGCACATGTGTCACATAATCCATTGCTGCTGATCCTTTTACAGCCCTGCTCTTGTCAATTAGAAGATCAGATAGGTGGAGAAGCATCTGACACGGAAACAACTGAAAATAGGATTACTTTCCTCATCGACAGAGAAGAGTGCACTGGCAGTCGGTCTTTCCCAGCTTTATCAGATTACCACAAAAGCACCGCTGTGGTTGGCAGCTCTGGGCTCTAAAACCAAGCATTAGTCCTGATAGATTTCTGCTTCGAGAGGAGCAGAGTTTCTTTTTCTCCGACTGCTTAACTTCTTTTTTTTGTTTAAGAGAGTCAACAAAGGTTTGGGTATATTAGGATACACCTGTGCAGGTGGTATGTCTGCAAACGACCATTTAACTATTATGTCAAAGCGCTGAGAGAGATTTTGGCAGAGAAACAGCTTGTACAAAGTTTTAACAATGTCACCTCTGTGTGCATTGAGTTGCAGTGGAGCAAAAGGACTCATATTAATGAGATTTCTCCCTTTAATTCCATTTTCCCCCCTGCTCTACTATTCAGGCAAGCCCACATACATGCATACCAGCATGCACTACATATGCCTAAGCACACACGGACAAGCACACATCCTGATTTTGGCTCCCAGCTTAGACCTCATCCCTGAGCAAGATCAAAGTGGCGCCTTGTCTTTGTGAATACAACATTAACCTGCTTTATTTATTTATTTCCTCGCCTGTCATGAACCTTTTAATCAAAAGCTGCAAGAACAGTGTGTTAAAAGGATTTCCCTGCTGCAAGTTTCAGGCAGGTCACCTCACCTCAGCCTGCCTATGAAGAGTCTTCCCTTTGAAGTCGGATATCATTGACATTAAGGAAACAATAAAGTTCCAATATGAAAGTGTTGTAGGTAGCCTACTCATTTGAGTCCTGAATTTCCTCCTGACTGAGCTGTGGATGGCTGAATCTAGTCAAAAGCATTCAGCCACAAGGTTTTGAGTGTCGGTTCTCTGGCAAAAACACAATTTTATGTTCAGCACCTCGTAATTGCCAGTTATTGGAAAATGTTTAGATTTAATACAAAAAATGACACTAAAGTGTCTATATTAAGCTCATTAGCAGTATATATCATGTCATTATATGGCTCAGCAATTCATGTGCTGGAATATTCCACTTTTTAAAAAATCCTATTTGTATTTTCAGTGTCTTTCAGTCCTCCTTCCCAAACTGCTCCTCCTGCTCCGAGCGGTCACTGGAAGCAGCGACCTTCTTGCTGTGACGCAGCAATGCTAACCACCGCACAACCATGTAGCCCTCACACACACACACAGATACATTTACAGAACGAGAGAGCACTTTTATCCCATTCAGTTCAAGGAAATTTAACTGTATTTCTGTATTAACACCGATTCACCACAGTCATCTCAGTGTCCTTTTACAGAAAGTCCAATTCAATATACATGTAGTTCTATGTTCAGTTCTAATCCCATTAAAAAAATCAACTATAATTCACATCATTCCAAATTATAACCACTTTGTTCATGTAAGCCAATCCGTATAGTATATAAAATAATACCCCCATAAGAAAACCAACAGATTGCATTAAATATTCTCTTCGGTTCAAGTTTCTTCAGAGGAAAAGGGAAAAAAACTATCATGGAAACTATTAGGAAGGAAAACCTCCAAAAGAAACAGACTCAGGAAGGCCGGCTATCTACATTAACCAACTAGCGTTGGTGTTTCAATGTGTTAGTTTGAGCTAGCATCAAGATATTAGGCAAGCCAAGATTCTTACACAGTAATTCCACTGTTGAGCTAAGAAAAAATACTTTCTTTTTGCTTGTGTCACTGTCTTGTTATATAGTATCAGTTTCTGAAATGAAGTAAAGTACATTCTTACATCCTTTAATCAACAGGATACATTAAATTCCACCAAAGGGGAACTTAAGTGGAGACGTCAGGAGCTGAAGATGAACCCAACTGCTCTAATGCACCTCAATGTGCTTAGTCATGAAATGCTGGACATTTAAGTGGTGGTTTTCACTTCCAAACCTGTGGGTCACAAACCCTCAAGTGGCCTTTAGATAAAGCCTTTTAGATACTGTACAGAATCTTTTGCAGCTTCATTATATTAGAAAAGCGGTAGCATATCTGAAAAAGATTTCAGTGTTTACTATAGCAGAAAACCAGGATTTGATGGGAAAAATTGGTTCGCGCAGGGAACATACTGAAGTTATTGCTTCTTTAGCTATATTAGAAGTCTTTGGTATGCTTTGAGCTTAATGCTAAAATCAGTTATCAGCAGTGGGCAGAATAATGCTAACATATATGATCTGCATCAATGTTTACTGTTTTGTGGATGATTAAAAAAGAATTGCCACAAGACAGCGTGAATAAAGGCTGTCATGCTTGTCATACTTACCTTAAAGGGAATATAGCTGATATTATTTTAATCTTTCTAATAAAAATGGTTTCTACACAGTATATTATGTGGTAAAAGGGGTAAGTGCATAAAAATGAATGAGTCATTGATTGCGCATTGATGGACTTCCCCCTTTTACCACATAATATACCGTGTAGAAAACATTTTTATTAGAAAGATTAATATAATATCAGGTATGGTCCTTTTAATGAGATTACAGGAAGAAAAAGCACCAAACTAGCTTTGAGAAACCCTTTGCGCTAATATTTCCTACTGTAAATGCAAATGACGTCAATGTTAAGTGGTTATATTCACCTGTAGTTGCCTGCAAAGTATAGCGGTAGCTGAAGCTGTTTCCGCTGCCCTTTTGAAGTAATTAATAATTCTCAGTCCCTCATTGTGTGTCTCAGACATGTTCACAATGACAGCCAGGGAGGGGCATTCACCTTAAAGGTCATGTTGTGGACTTCCAAGGACACAGCTGGAAACATGACGGTAAAAACATGAGCCAAAAGTAAGGCGAGGGAGTATCCTGTATTTCAGTGCTGTAAATGTTAGCTCTGCCACTGATATTGATTAACCACCCTAAACATGGTTTGAATTTCTTTGAGGTTACAGGATATTCAAAGATTAAATATTCATATATGACATTTTAAAGGATATGTGATGTCATTCTCACCCACAAAAACTGGCATCCAAACTGGAAAAGAACAAGTCCAGAGACTATGATTTAATTTAAGTCTAATCTTCCTTTCCTTACATCTGGGTATTTAATATGCACATTATGCTCATCATGCCCTACTTCCTGTTGGTCATCTAACACCCACAAGGAAACAAGGGTGTAGACTTCACAGGAAGTAATTATTCCGAAAAACTTTGTTAAAGTCAGGCAAAATGGTTTAGACCATTTCTGTAGAAGAACTCCCTTGGCAGAGTTTGATACTGACTCTGCTCAAAGAGCATCGCTTGAGACATTTGGCCAGTGAAGCAGGGATTCAGGTAACAGAGAACTGCAGCATTCTGCCTGTTTGCTTAGCGCAACACAGAAACTGCCTGGAGTTTGGATCTATTTTACTGAATTTAGAAAAAAAAAGAGAACAGATTGTCAGCTCTCATATCTTTGATCCAAGTCTTTCTGACATACTTGTCAAATGTTTTGTTGACACACTTGTTCACCCATCAAATTAACGTCCATAAAGCTACTGCAGCCTCATGTCAAGGGCCATCAAGCCAAAGCAAACATCGCCTTCAGACCTCCATCGACAGATCTATGTCACTTTAAGTTTCGCTCTACCCCACTTTGCCGGCAGTCAAGCTTCATCAAGTGAAAGAAAACATGCAGCCATCAATAAATAATCAGAAAAGCAGGTGGTGCTGCAAACACATCCATCTACTTTGCTGGGCGACTATTTCTGGATGCTAAGTACTTAGTATTCCCAGTTTCAAACTGCCCACTTGTACTTGATAAGAGGAGGTCTGTGCAAGTGTGTTACAGGGTTGGAACAGTAATAGCTTAGTAGCAAGTCATAAAATACGTAGCTGAATTACAGGTTACCTGGCAATTATGTATTCTGAAAACAGATGCACTTCAAAATGTATTTTAATAGGGATCTGTGTTTTTCTGCACTGCCAAACACTTTTCTAAGCAGTAATGCTTAAGCTGAATTATCTATTTTATCATTATTATGGAACAACAGATATTTTTCTCAACATTTAAGCTCCATCAAGCTTCTCCAATTAATTTCTGTGAGCTGGAGTTGTGAAGTCATTGAGGAAATGTTTCAATATAGAAAGAGAATATAAACAGGTTGATGTAGCTTAATTAAATACAGTCCAGTGTGTTCAAAGTCACTGGCTCAAATGTAGCAAAATATTCTGTGAGAGCCTAGTTTATTCCTTCTAATAAGCTTTCATTTAGAAATAACCAAATGTTTGGCCTCAATGATAGGTATTTCCAGTTTAGTCTCATAATGATTCTTTTCCAACTGCATCCACTTTCATTTCTCACTGTGATAATGATAGTTAAATGGAACTCAAGGCTCTAGCAGTCAAATCAGGGGGCTACATTGCAGTGATGGTCTGTGGATTTTAAACTTTTGCCTCCCTAGTGTTTGGCCTAATGTTATTGTAGTTGTTGAAGTGTAGAATGATCATTGTTTTCTTCCTGTGAAGTGCTGGCTGGTTTTTTGCCCAGTTTTCATGCTCTGTGTAATCAAATTATCCAACTTCCTTCTTTGTCCTGCTTGTTATTTCAGTGACTTTTGCTTCCTGTCTCGCTGAGTTTGTGTTCCGTCAATCAGGCAATCACGTTTCTTTCTTTTTTCTGGTACATTTGCTGACTTGCCATAATAAAGTCTTAATTTTTCTTCATCCTGACTGACCGAAAAACCTATTGCAAGACTTTTTTAATGCAGGCTCCCTGATTTGACTCCTACGTAATATCACTGAACTTTTTTTTTTGTTTGTTTATTTCATTTCTGTTTGGGGATCGGTTTTTAATCCCATCTGACAACACTGGAATTTTCTTGCAATTAAATCCTCCCTGTTATTCACCAACCCTAACAGGCTTGCTACTGTAAACACTATATGTTCCTTTTTGGCAAGAGCTTGACTTTGCTGTTTTATTCTGAATTAATCTTTATTTAATCAGGAAAAATTCTATTAAGATAAAAAAATCTCTTTGGAAGGAAGTGCTGGCCAAGATAGCAGTATCGCAAGCTAGCCACCATGATCTCAAACTGTAAAATGCCTATAGTGCTCTGGGGGGGAAATTCCCTGCAGTTTCACAGCACGTTTTTGGGGTGAGGACTACAGCCTCACAGCTGAGGAGGGATTTGAAAAAGCAGGCTTTCTGTGCAGAGTTTGCATGTTCTCCCCAAGTATGTGCAGGTTCTCTCTGGGTTCTCCAGCTTCCTCCTGCAGTCCAAAGACAGGCATGATAGATGAATCGGTTCCTCTAAAACTCCCACTAGGAGGGAGTGTGAGTGGTTTTTTGTCTCTCTGTGTTGACCCTGTAATATTGGTGACTTGTCCAGGTTGTTCGCTGCCTCTCCACTGCTAATTGCTGGGCTTCAGCCCCCCATGACCCTGAATAGGACTAAGCAGTACAGACTTAATGAATGACTATCATGGAAATTAATTATTGTGTTTAATAGTAGCTTTTAAATTTTCTGGATTTTTGATTCTTTGATCGAAACAGTCGCCTATGTCCTTCATTAAGGCTATTAGTCCAAAGCTTAACTGTCTTCTCATCATAGTGAAGTTTCTTATTTAATGAGCAGACATGAGAGTGGTACTGATCTTTTTAGACTGCCAGCCACAAAACTACAAGAAGTTATTCTCTACTTTTGCTGAAAAAATCCAACATGTTAAGTCTATTTTTTTTTTTTGAAGTGCAGCAGAATAATAAAAAAACCTCTGTTCTGAAGGTGCAAGGTCTTTCTGCAGTCAACAGAAAAAGCGAGGGCAGCGAGAACAGTCCTACATTTTTTGAAGGAGGTCAATCTTTTTTATGTAGTTGAAAAATGAATGCTTGTGCCTTCATTCATATGTACTGTTGTGGGTGTATCTGTTTTCATAGACTATCTGCTGGTGTACAGCCGTTCAAGTCAAACCGCTCCATCCTATTATTATGCCAAGGTCAGACGAGTGGGCAACATAGCAAAGGAAACAGATAAGAGTGGTAGATCAGTATGATAAATCAGGTTATTGCTTTAGGTTCCTTTGACCCAAGGTCACTGTGGCAGAAACGCAAAGACCTATGTTTGCTTAGTAAATAAAATCCATTTTTGTTTAAATCTGCATTGCTTCCATTAAAATTTCCCCCCTGCAGAACACAGCCATGCAAAGCTTTACGTGATATGTAGCTGAAAAACAAATTAGCTAAACGCTATCATGAAAACATAATAGCACACCTCTTGGGAAATAAACCCATTTACCACTGAATTTCAGGATGCTGTGTGTAATAACAGTGTGTATTAGCGATGTGTCATGCACAAAAGATGTAAATGCTATGTAGTGAATCAGAACAGCCGGCTCCCAGTTTTAAGAGAACCAAATCTTTAGAAGAGGCAAGACTTTATTTTGATTGACACACCATGTTACATACAAGGAAAGACTTTGATAATACCCAATAATACCCCTATGTAAAGAAGGAAACCCCCCTTAGAAGACAAAGTACAGACAAGGTACACAAAGAGCTGGAAGCCAGATTTATTTAAAACATGGGTGTCCAGCTCCCTGATTTACAGGTTTAAACATAACTATATTTTCCAGTGAAAAAATGCACAAAAATAAGGCTTTCATGATAACTTTAATTAAATAAATAAAAGATTGCTTACCAACAAACAAACTACTCATAATTTAATTAGACTGAAATAGAAGCTCAGTGATGCTAAATGATCAGCCAAAAAAAAAGAGAACCGACTGTTAAGGGAGCTAAATGTTTGAGTGTGTGGGAAGTGTGGAGAACTCTCTGGCAATTCAGATTTTACACCTTTGGAGATAATTAAATCTATGGAAGCCTTCTTGCGGTAAAGTTTTAATGTCCCCTGTTTTTGATTAATAATTTTTCCAAAATTTTCTGACCCCTTAGATGCCTATAAATCCAAGACAAAATTATTTTTTTTTGTTTTTTTTAAAGAAAGAAAAAACAATACTGCTGAAGTTTATTCAGGTCTGTATTTTCACATCTATATGTGTAATTAAATTATGGGTAAGCACTGTATTTCAGAGTTTCTCTGATAAATGTAAGCCAATGTAGTAAGCTTGAAAGAGATGGCACAAGAAAAGCCTGCAGTGAGCTTGGTAATACACGATTTAAACGTGGAACAAAAAAATAAATTGACAGACATTAAACTGCACGGTCTACGGCTTAATGTAATGTATAGTTTGTGTATTTTCTCTCACTATTTGCTATTCTTGACAAAAAAATTTACTCTGTATATTCTGTTATCCAGTTTATTACGTTTAACGCAGAGCCATATATTGATTATATATTGATTATATATATTATTCATCACAGCACTCTGGTTTAACGCATCCTTACCGATCTGGGGAACCTGATTGGCTGTGAGACACTCAGTAGGCGTATCTATGTTACTTCTGCTGTCAGCTATTGGCTGTTTCAATCGAGGAGGACATCTATGCGTTTCCCATTGGATAGATGTACCACGAGGTGTATCATCTGATTGGTCAAAAACCTGGCGGGAGACGGTTAAATCAAAATTTGAATGTTCAAAGTGATTTCCTCGTCGCTAAAAGAAGTTGTGTAGTTGTTGTGGGGGTTTGCGGGAACTTCATTGTCTAATTTTGCACATAGGTTGTACGACATTTCAAAGAATTTAAACAAGAATGGCTGAACCACTGAAGGTAACTTTACTGTCACTTGGATATTTGCTGCTATTAGCTTCCTGGACTTTCTCAAACGTCTCACATGAACGGTTATCGTTAGCTAGCAGACATGTTTTAGCTACATTGTAAATGATTGTGAACGATATGTGATACGTTTTGTCGTGCTATTTCCGAAACGTTTGCAAAATGTAATGGTCAAAAACGTATCTTTATTGTACTTTTCCGGTTAAGTCATACATAGCTTCTACAGAAACAAGGTATTTTCCAGACGTGGTTCTCCTTTGTGGCTTTTGATGGCAATGATCAATACCCTGTTATAAAACATTAACCGTGCATTTACATAGCGCTGCATCTTTTCTCGTGCCAGGTGAAATAAGTCAGCCCTATAGTTTGTATTCTTGTCTGGCTAAACCTGGCATAAATTTTGTATTCTGGGTCGCTGCGTTGAAAGGACACATGGTGAACGAAAACAAACGTCCTGGCTCAGCAGTATGGAACCCAGACGTTTCAGGTTTCAAAGCCATTAAATCTAAAATTTCATTGGGGAAGAAAAAAAAGAGAGAGTACATTAGTCTTGCATAAATAGATTGGTGAATAAAAATATACACTGGCTCAAGCATTTAGTGCTTTTAGATGAAATTAAAAACATTGTATTTACCCAGACTGGAAATGGTAATGTTGTGGTTGATTTTATGTTGCTTATTTTTGCATAGAAAAGCAGAGTAATTGTTTATTATTCTTTGGATGTTGTAAACCATATCAACCTGCTGTTTAAAGCACAGCATAACATTGTGTTATTTCCACCAGGCCTTCTTAGAAAATAAGCCACTGGGAAAGGTGAATAAGGATCCCAAGCGGCTGTCGGTGGAGAGGATCTATCAGAAGAAGACACAGTTGGAGCACATTTTGCTCAGACCTGATTCCTACATTGGCTCCGTAGAGCCTGTCACTCAAGTACGATATCTCTAGCCTTTTATTTTTTAATGAACTATGAAATTGGATGTACAGTATAAACTTATTAGTAATCCTCATTTGATTTCTTCGTTCAGCAAATGTGGGTGTATGATGAGGATGTTGGACTGAACTGCCGTGATGTGACGTTTGTGCCTGGGCTTTACAAGATTTTTGACGAGATCCTCGGTGAGTAAATAGCTTTCATAACTAAATGATGTGTAATCTCATCTGTTATACGGCACACACTCTTTACTGAAACCCTGTTAAATTGCCCCAATAGTAAATGCAGCTGACAATAAGCAGAGGGACAAGAGCATGAACTGCATCAAAGTCAATATTGATGTGTAAGTAACGTGTAACATCTCGACTTGATTCTAAAATATCTTGAAATGTTACTACATTGTCCACAATCTTAATGTGTATTACAAAGTATCTCATGGTGAAATGTTTGTATTTTCATAGTGAAAACAACACCATCAGCATTTGGAATAATGGGAAGGGGATTCCTGTGGTGGAGCACAAGGTGGAGAAGGTCTATGTGCCTGCTCTCATCTTTGGACAGCTCCTTACCTCCAGTAACTATGATGATGATGAAAAGAAAGTTACTGGTGAGAGCAGATGTTTCTGTGTTTTTGCTCCAAATATTGACATATTTATTTACACTCAATATATTAGCCATCTAGTGTGTGATTGTATTTATTTCATAAGTTAAATGTTTGATCTGACATGCTGCCAAGTCACACCTGGAAAACAGACTAAACATATTAGTAATTTAACAATTGTCTTTCTGATGATTAAATTAATAAGCACATAGAGTAATTCTTAGGTGAAACGAATTCCCTGTTAAATGTAATGCCACACATTGCATTGTCTTAACAGCAGCGAACTGACTCCCTTTCTTGTTCTTTAGGTGGGCGTAATGGGTATGGTGCTAAGCTTTGCAACATCTTCAGCACAAAGTTCACCGTAGAGACTGCCTGTAAAGAGTCAAGAAAGGTTTTCAAGCAGGTATAAAAGCAGGATGATTCACACTGTCTCTTTTTATAAGCTGAAAATGCCATTTTTACAGTGCATCTATGTTTTCCCTCAGACCTGGTATGATAACATGGGCAGAGCTGGGGATTCTAACATCAAACCTTTTGATGGAGAGGAGTACACTTGCATCACCTTCAGGCCTGATCTGCCCAAGTTTAAGATGAGTGTCCTGGACAAAGATACGGTAGCTTTGATGACCAGGAGGGCCTATGACATTGCTGGATCCAGCAAGGCTGTCAAGGTGTTCTTGAATGGCAAGAGACTGCCAGTAAGTCTTCATGCACTTTGATTTTTGTCTTGAAGTTTTTTTTCAGCCAGCTGTCCGAAAACTATTTTAAGTTAAAAATGTTTATATCTGTAATTTTTAAAAAAATACAAATATGATATGTCTGAAAATCTCGATATATTGCCCAGCTCTAGGTGCCACTCTCATTTGGAATAAGAAATGGTGTCTGAGGTGTAAATTCTGCTGTTTCACTTCAGGTTGCAGGTTTTCGTAGCTATGTGGACATGTACGTGAAGGACAAGGTGGATGAGCTGGGTGGTCCCCTCACTGTGGTCCATGAGGTGGTCAATGAGCGCTGGGAGGTGTGCCTCACCATGAGCGAGAAGGGTTTCCAGCAAGTCAGTTTTGTCAACAGCATTGCCACCACAAAGGTAATGTTTTATTGTTTTAAATTCTTTGCAGCGGATGCATTGAATGACAGACTAATTAATAAAACGTTAATGGTTTTTACCTTTATGTCAGTTTAAGATTTGAAGAAATTTGTTTGAATACTTTGCCTGTCTGAACTTTCTTGTTTTGTCAGCCATTTTTTAATTAACATCTGAAAGCATCCATAAAGCATTTTGAGGCATTCTTTTTGTTAAGTACAAGTCTGGCTGCTCTCCAAGCCACTTTGTGTCGATGTGATTAAGATTTATGGCATTTATTCTGCAAATAGGATTGTGTGTGTGTGTGTTATGGCTCTTAGGGAGGGAGGCACATCGACTATGTGGCTGACCAGGTGGTTGGAAAGCTCATTGAAGTTGTAAAGAAGAGGAACAAAGCTGGTGTAGCTGTCAAGCCCTTCCAGGTTGATTAACTCTTTTGATATAGAGTCAAACACATTCAGTTAAAAGTCATGCCTGTGTTGACTGATTTCTGCTCCATTCCCATATAGGTGAAGAACCACATGTGGCTGTTTGTTAATTGCCTGGTTGAAAACCCCACCTTTGACTCTCAGACCAAAGAGAACATGACGCTGCAACAGAAGAACTTTGGGTCCACGTGTTTGCTCAGTGACAAGTTCATTAAGCAGGTACTGATGAAAAGCAATGTTATGTTATCTTTTGGGTGTGTGGACTCGTTCGGCTCTCTCTAATTGCTCCTCACCTTCTGGTTTTCGTAGGCCACCTCTTGTGGAATTGTGGAAAGCATCATGAACTGGGTGAAGTTCAAGGCTCAATCTCAGCTCAACAAGAAATGTTCTGCGGTTAAGCACACAAAGATCAAAGGTGTGCCGAAGCTGGATGATGCTAACGATGCAGGTAATGTATCCCTCGCAGCGGTTTAATTTTAATACGCTTTCGTGTTTATAAAGGTTCCAGTTAGCAGCAGTTTTCCAGTGATGGTCATGTTTTCTGGCAGGTGGGAAGAACTCCATCGGCTGCACGCTGATCCTTACTGAAGGAGACTCAGCCAAGACACTTGCTGTGTCTGGGCTGGGAGTGGTTGGAAGGGATCGATACGGTGTGTTCCCTCTCAGAGGAAAAATGCTCAACGTCCGGGAGGCCTCACACAAACAGGTCCACCTTCACATCAGTTGTGTTTCCCAGTGCAGTCCAATGACTATGTATAAATAATCATGACATGAAGGAACAGTATAAGTCAGTGTTTGGTTAGAGAAAACTGTTTATCATCGTCTGTCTATAATGTTTGGGATAAATGGTGTTCTTCCTTCGCAGATTATGGAAAACGCTGAAATTAACAACATCATCAAGATCCTCGGTCTACAGTACAAAAAGAACTACAGCGACCCAGAATCGCTCAAAAGTCTGCGCTACGGCAAGATAATGATCATGACTGATCAGGTGAATTCTTTCATTCACAGCAAGCTGTATAAATGCAACACAAATCTTATTGCAGTGCGTTAAGAGCAAGAGTAAATGGGCTCTGAAAGGCTGTTTAAATTTGAACAAAGTCTTAGTTTTATCCGACACTTTTGTCTGCATGGATTTTAACTGCTGGAAAAGATACAGGAACAGTATGAGGCATGACGGTTCTAGTAATAAAGATTTATGTTATTCTTAATTACACAGAAACGTTATTAGACTATTTTAGATTTATTTGAAGCTCCTTAAGTTTTCATATCCAGCTTGATATTGAATGTTAATGTGTTGCTTGTTTTTTTTTTTATTGGCAGGATCAAGATGGCTCCCACATTAAGGGTTTGTTGATCAACTTCATCCACCACAACTGGCCATCGTTGCTCCGCCATAACTTCCTGGAAGAGTTTATCACCCCCATCATTAAGGTATGTGGATTAAGTCGAAGTCTCGCTACTGCTTTGGAGCTTTTAACTTGGCTGTCTGCCAGAGTGGGAATCATGCCAACCAACCACAGAACATTATTTTGTAGCTGACTTGTACAATCATATAATTAATAATGTGAAGAAAATGTAGTTTTCTGCCCCAGAGGTGGTACATGTAGATTTTTTTTCAAGCAGGCTGCCTAAATTTGTAGAAATACCGCCATCTAGTGTCAAATACTGACTGTACTCTACTGAATGGATGTTAAATAATGCTGCATTGGAATTTTTTTTGAAGTTATTATTTTTCTTGTTACAAGAAATATATTTTTTCTTAATAGTTTTTCACTCAATTTCTGTGTGATGAATTTCAAAGTGCTTTTGGGTTGGTGACTACTACTATGACAAGACATCAACACATAATGTGCTGTTTTATTTCTCTGTCTTTTAGGCATCTTTCAAGAAAACACAGATGTCTTTCTACAGCATTCCTGAATTCAACGCATGGAAGGATAGCCAGCCCAACCACAAATCTTGGAAAGTCAAATACTACAAAGGTTTGTTTAGAACGCCTGTGTGGTAGTAAAACCAGACAAGTAAGCAGCCCATCACACCCCGTTTAGTGTCTTGGATGTGACTGAATGTGCTTTAATGTCATGGTAACTTTTCTGTCTTTGTTCATCCAGGTTTGGGAACCAGCACATCTCAGGAAGCCAAGGAGTACTTCTCTGACATGCAGAGACACCGTATCCCATTCAAGTACTCGGGACCTGAGGATGATGAAGCTATAACCCTTGTAAGTCTGACTTTTTTGCTTAAATGAAGCTGGTCATTTTAGTTTCCTGTTCAAATCTTGTCATTGATCTTTGTTTGTCTTTGTTTTGTTCAGGCCTTTAGCAAGAAGAAAGTGGAAGAGCGAAAAGAGTGGCTCACTAATTTCATGGTCAACAGGCGCCAGCGCAGGGAACACAACCTTCCTGAGGTAATGTCCTGGACAGTTAAATAGCTCAATAGATTTAATTACTGTTTTTAATTAAGCTTTAATGCTTATTTTTGTTTACAGGACTACCTTTACGGCCAATCAACCAAGTCGCTTTCCTACAATGACTTTGTCAACAAGGAGCTTGTACTTTTCTCCAATTCTGACAATGAGCGGTCCATTCCCTGCTTGGTGGATGGTGTGTAAAAGGATTATGAACACAGAGAACTGACTTCCTGTACTCTTACTTGTATTCTTGGGTTTAATAGTTTAAACAATTTGGGTATCCTGTATGTTGTAGGTTTGAAACCGGGTCAGAGGAAGGTGCTGTTCTGTTGCTTTAAAAGGAATGACAAGCGGGAGGTGAAGGTGGCCCAGCTGGCCGGTTCAGTGGCTGAGATGTCGGCCTACCACCATGGAGAGGTGAGAGAGCCTAAATGAACCGATGCCACTGGGTTTCCACTGCTCATGGTTCAGTTGTCCGTTGATACATTTACTTTTATTTGCGCTTACAGTATTTGGCTGTTTGCTGTCAACTTAACTGGAAGCTGACCATGTTTATAAATAATGATTATGCAACTATTTGATATAACAAATGCAGGCACTATTGAAGAATTCTGATGATTTAATCTTTATATTTTTCAGGTCTCTCTGATGATGACGATCATTGGTTTGGCCCAGAACTTCGTGGGAAGCAACAACCTGAACTTTCTGCAACCTCTGGGGCAGTTTGGAACCAGACTGCACGGTGGCAAGGACTCAGCCAGTCCTCGATACATCTTCACCATGCTCAGGTGGAAAACAAGTGCCTCACAGAACGCTAGCCTCAGGCCTCCTCTGCACTGTTTTCAGTGAGAGTGTGGGGATGTTATGTAGTTTATGTTGCCGCTTGCAGACTTTGAATTCTTCTGTTCTCGCCTTTCAGCCCCCTGGCTCGTCTTGTTTTCCCGCCAGTGGATGACAACTTACTGAAGTACAACTTTGATGACAACCAGCGCGTGGAGCCAGAGTGGTACATTCCCATCATCCCCACCGTGCTGGTGAACGGTTCCGAAGGTATCGGCACCGGCTGGGCCAGCAAGATTCCCAACTTTGACATACGTGAGATCATCAGCAACATCCACCGAATGCTCAACGGCGAGGAGCCGCTGCCCATGGTGAGGATAGGCCGGGGATTTCTGAAGCCCACCATCATGTGCTTTCTCGCAAACAAACAGGCTGATAAGACCTTGTTTTTTTCTGTTACAGCTTCCAAACTACAAAAGCTTCAGAGGCACCATCGAACAGGTGATGGAAAACCAGTACATGAATAGCGGAGAAGTGGCCATCATCGATTCCAACACCATTGAGATCTCTGAATTGCCTGTCAAGTCCTGGACTCAGGTAAGTCAGTGCAACCTCGTCCTTCTTTCAAAGTGTCTAATAAAGACTTAAAAAGGTGTGTTCTTAAAACAAACTCACCTCTGATCCCAATTAATAAAAATTCTTCAAATGAATAATTCTTTATGTTGTTGTCTTCCATTGTTTTCCCTGTGTTAGGCCTACAAGGAGAACGTGCTGGAGCCCATGTTGAATGGCACAGAGAAAGTTCCTCCTCTGATCACTGACTACAAGGACTATCACACCGACACCACTGTCCGCTTTGTGGTCAAGATGACGGAGGAGAAGCTGAGGGAGGCGGAGGCTGCCGGACTGCATAAAGTTTTCAAGCTCCAGAGTCCTCTCACCTGTAATTCTATGGTAAATGCTGCCTCATGAGCCCAAAACAAGGAATAAATCAAATTAAATTTGGGGAGAGCTCGGTTTCTTTTCAAACAATCACTAATGCAAGTATTTTCTTTCCTTGTTTTCAGGTTCTGTTTGACCATGTGGGCAGCTTGAAAAAATATGAATCCGTGCAGGACATCCTGAAGGACTTCTTTGAGTTGAGGATGAAGTACTACGTGCTGAGAAAGGACTGGCTGACCGGCATGCTGGGGGCAGAGAGCTCTAAACTCTCAAACCAGGCCCGTTTCATCCTGGAAAAAATTCAGGGCACCCTGGTCATTGGTTAGTTTCTAGTTTTAAACCACTTTTGGCATTGTGGCTGTTATAGTGACCTGGTCACAACTCTGTAAATCAAGGAATGGTTTCGGGTTTTCTTTGAATTAACACCATCTGTCTGCCTGTAGAAAACAAGCCCAAAAAGGAACTGATTCGCATGCTGCAGCAGATGGGCTATGACTCCGACCCAGTCAAAGCTTGGAAACAGGCCCAAGAGAAGGTGGGGTATTGTTTTTTTGTTTTGTCTTTTGAAATGTGAGATAAACCAAATTTACATTTTAAGCTTATGCTTGATCTCTTAGAATGAGGAAGAAATGGAAGATGAAGAGGAGGAAGAGGAGAAAACAGACAGAGATGACAGCGGGCCCGACTACAACTACCTGCTCAGCATGCCTATGTGGTTCTTGACCAAAGAGAAGAAAGAAGAGCTGTGCAAACAGAGGGATGCAAAGGTGAGAATGATGCAATCCCACTTTAAATAAAGGTTTTGTTAAAAAGTAAAACATGAATTTTTCAAATTTTTTTTGTAAAATGGATATATTTTTTATGTTTGACCCACTTGCTGTAGATGCAAGAGCTGAACACTCTGAAGAAGAAGTCTCCAGCATACCTGTGGAGGGAAGACCTTGCTGCTTTTTCTGAAGAACTGGAGGTATCTTCTTGTATGCGTTGTTTGTGCAGGATTCTGGGTTTTAGAGCTTTTCGTCTGAATCTCTTCTTATCTCGTCTCTTGTCCCATGTAGCGCGTTGAGGCCAAGGAAAAGGAGGACGCCTCTGTTCCTGTGAAGGGAGCCGGGAAAGGGAAAGGAAAAGCGATGAAGGTGAAGCAGGAGACTTTGCCCACCCCTCAGGGCCGTCGTGTTATTCCACGCATCACTAGCACCATGAAGGCCGAAGCAAACAGGAAGGCTGACCTTAAGAAAGGAGAAGGCAAACGAGGCAAAAAAGTCAAGGTATGCGAGCCCACCTATGGGTAGACACAAACACACGGTGGTGATTTAGATTGTCGAAACTGTCGGATGATGAACTCATTTGTTGCTCCTCAATGCAGGGTGAAGATGTTGTTATAAAGATGGAGTTTGGGGAGGACGCAGAGAATGTTGAGCCAATTGAGGAAACTGGTTTGGCTGCACGACTGGGCAAGAAAACTAAAACTCAGGCTAAAGAGAAAGGTGAGAATGGCTCCGCAGTGACTGAAATGCCCGGTTCATGCTTTGAATGTGAAAGTGCAACCTGCAGGACTTTCTGTACAAAGAATGTGGAATAAAAATGTGACATGCTTTTGACAGGATGCAGGGCACCTTTTAGTTTTATGCTAAAAGTTAGAAAGGTTGACTTGGTCAGACCATTAGCCTAGTTCTTGCTTCAATGGCCACGTTTGCATGGGACTTTTAATTCCTCTTTAAAGCGGAATTAACGTTTATTCCGCTTTAAACAGACCATGTAAACACTTAATTCCTTATGCAAATTTAATTTGGAATTAAACTTCATTCCGAATAAAGTGGCTGGTTTATTCCTCTCTTCATTCCGAAGTAGTTAATTCCTCTCTCATTTTCTATCATGTAAAACTTAATTCTGCTCCAAGTTAATTCCTGTCATTCTGCGCAT
>JAVQJG010298900.1:0-17636 GCA_036024015.1 Craterocephalus amniculus | reverse complement strand
CCGACCAGCTTCGGTAAGAGTCTGTTAGCCCCGCTGGCTACACACGAGTCAGAGAAAAGAGTGCTGTGATTGGTTTAAACTTTGATTGATTTAAGCTTCGACCAATCACAAACAGCGACATTTAAGAGACGGGTCAACCGTCCCTTCTGAGAAACAGTTTCTGTATTAGTCTTGGCCAGACTATATGCTCGCATTATAGTCGCAATAGCCAGGCTATAAATCAACTACAATAAAAAAAAAAAATCTAAATGTGCATTCAATCAAAAAGTTACATAATCTTAACCTGAGAGCTGGACAAGCTGACAATGTTTCTCTGCAGGCCACCCTAAAAACCAGCCATGATGCTGACAGGTCTCATAAGATGACCACATGAACAATTAGGTGAGGTTTGCCTGAAGGATGAGTAAGACCTTAGACCTTCTGGCCAGAACCAGCCCGCCAGGCAAAGCTTGACCTAGAGGAAGAGTTTAGGTGGTGCAGACAAGCATTTTAAGCAGACATGGGTGTTGATTTAGATTATTTCCCCTCCCTGATGATAGCTTTGGAAATATGTCCCAAGAGCAGTAACTTTGACTGTAGAATTTCCAGCAAACTCAAAGAATAAACCTGTTGGGGTGTTGAAAGACCTTTTGACAAGGGGAAAGAGAGAATGTTGTAGACCACAAAATTATCTGGGAGGGCCCAGGTACTAGGGTTACAGGTGCTGGCACATATGGAAAGGCTCACCTGGCTTCCTTGAAGAGTGGTTGCACTGCATTCTGGACCTCTTTTGAAACAGTTTGAAAAGCTGGAAGGATGGTAGTTAAGGCTCTGGTACAGGGACAAAGGGTGCATTTAAGTATCAGTTATGGATAGATGTTGCTCTCCAGCAAATGACACCATAATTGAGTCAGGCTGGCGGTTGGGCGACCGGTAACAAGTACACTTCAGTAACAAGCCCATACATGTATTGTCTATAGATGACTATTGTAGAACAGTGGGCAGAGTGGAACTGGAAGTCAGAGCTCATCTATTTGAGTCACACTTCTTAATGAAAGATTTCTTTGTGTGCAGTCATGAGCTATTGAAGAGGACAGGAACCAACGATTTGATCTGAAGAAATTAAAGAAAAAAAAACATGGGAGTTGATGTGCTACGAGTCTTTCAGATTTGATATTATAAGCTGTTTTCTCTTGACGTGGAGAGGAATATTAAGCTCATTTTGTTACAGTGGGTGCAGTGCCTAATGGACACAACCCAAACACAGGACTCTGGACTCAAGCAAGTAGCCTGATAAAGAATAAAAGGGGAACTTCAATAAACTTACTGATAAGACAAAGCATACGATACCGCTGTCAGAAACTGAGACTCTGTACAAGAAGGACAGGAAATAAAACCTAAAAAATGAAAACAAACAAACATAAAATAAGAAGCAAAGCTAAACTGTATGGATGAGAAAACTTTTAAAATAAAATGTTCACTAGAATGGTGAACTGGAACCAGGGCTAGCTAGACGCAGAGCAGGAACTTTATAAAAGCAAACAGAAATGAACCAAGCATAACCTAACAAAACCAAAGATGTTAATGCATAATGTCAGATTCTATAGACCATGACAGACAGCTACATTCATCACTTGGATGAATCACAATTGAGCATAACAAATACTTTAGCTCTGAAAGAAAAGAACATGCTTGGCTAGTGTCAACAAAGAAAGCAAAAGTTGTGCAACACCCAACAAAAAAAACAACAAAACAAAACAACACCATGAAAAACATGCGAGGAGCATTTTTGGATGACTATGTAAATATATGAAATATATTGACATATTGATTTAACTATGACAATACATACAAATACTTTCAAAACTCAAAGCACTGATTTAATAAAACTGATTTCCTTGAGAGTTGTATCACACTTAAGGTCACACTTTATTTTACACAAAGGTAAGTCAAAGTTATAAGTGATTTGACCCATTTATAGATTCTTTCTGTATACTCCTTCAGTCTGTCTTACCAAACAGACCTCACTTCACACTTTATTCACCACATATCATATTTATTATTTGAGTATTGCTGCCATGACATAGTCACACAGCTTTGGTCCCCTTCTAGATTAGTTTCTCAGAATACGAAAAACCTACTGAGTCATTAGAGCAGTTCTGGCATAGTCTATGATGAGTTTGGACCTTTAAGGGACAGGGCAGACACCATGACAACTGACGGTCATTTAGCAGGCACTGATAGTCCCATTATCATGATTATCTTTAAGATCACTGTTTCATTTGTAAGGGAGACGTGAGCCCTCTGACACGCTTAGGTCAATGTGATATGTCTCATGCACGTCAGAGGGTTAAATTGATTTTTTTTCATTTAGAAAAATAAAGATGGTTAAACAATTTTTTATAATTTCTTTATTTTAGTATTGTGAGCATTTGTCTGCACACCTACTTTTTATGACATGTGGCATACCATGCAGATATGTAAAGTTTCCATTTATGCTGGAAGACATGTAGGTTCTGAGCTAATGCATGCACCCATACATTACACTGCTTATTTCGACAAAGCAACATATGACGTAATATAAAATGAAAAAAAAAGAGAATCCTAACAATCAAAAAAATAAAAACCAATTAAACAAAACTACAAAAGCATTTTGCTTTCAAACCTAAAAAAAAGTTTGTCTCCCCTGTTCTCAGATCTGAACAGCTGGATGTTAACAAATAGGAAATAATGGATCGATTATATAACAAAGCTGCTCTTCCATGAAATAGTTATGAAACAAGTTCCTGGCATGATATTTAAAAAGAGAATGAATCTATGATATTGTTACACCATCTTCATTCTGTCAGAGTTTGGATGATTTGCAAATGATTGCATTTTGTTTTTAAAACATAATACACAGCAGTCCCTGTTTAGACACTACTCCATTACAACATGACTGGGAACAGTGCCTTGACTTCTTTAAAATATAAAACCTCAATAAAATGATTTATTCACAAAAGAGTTCCACAAACGTTGTTGTACAGCATAAATACTTCTTCACTACACTCATGTTAGCAACTTCTGAGCTGCAAAATAAAGATATGCAACATTTTAAAGCACCAATCAGGTTATTTTCACTAGAGCTAACTCACAGCATACCGTTTTGTTTTTATATTGAGATATATTTTATATTGAGATATATTTTAAGCTTAGAGTAGTTTTTTTTTAATAGCTACTGAAGCTAATATGATAGATGAGCTATGCACTGAGCCTCTGTTTCAGACTTAGCTTGTATTCTCTTTACCTTTAACTTGACCTTTAATACTACTACTAGATTTTTCACCTTTAACATGACTTAACACACAGACGACTGGCAAGACGACTAGATCAGGCTGAACTTAACTTTATTACCATGTGTATTCCCCTTGTGACTTGCTTCAAAACAGAGTATAAACTCCAGACAGCAGTGGCCTAACATTTGGTTCTCTAAAGTTCAGAGAAGAAACATTTCAGGGCTTTATTGTGGGTGTTTCATATATAGCAAATGGTGAAATAATGCATTAGTATCTTATGAAATCTTGGCTCCAAGTGAGGGAAGAAGCTGGAACTTGACTTTTTTTTAAAGTAAACTTTTAGGTGTGGACAGTTAAGCAGACCCATCGGCATTATTGGTGAACAGAACAGTGTGTCCTTGCTGCTAAAGAGTCCTCAATGTGCTATCCACAGGCAGAGATCAGCAGCCTTCAGCAGCTTCTGCTCAGTAAGAACGCTGAGATCGAGAGCTTGCACACACAGCTTCTGGCCAGACCTGCCCTAACCACAGAGAGCTCAGAGAGAGGTAAGCAAAACATCATGTATCTTCAAGCTCTTGAAAATCAGCCAACAACAGCCTCCCTAGTAGTTATCTGGCCTCATAGTTGGCAAAGTTAATTACCTATTTTTGCATTTAGTTACAGTTATGGAAAGCCTTTGTACTGGCCCTAAAAAGAACAGTTTCATTGGGATTTTCTGTTTCTCTCTCTCTCTCTCTCTCAGAGGAGATATACAGGAAGAGGCTAAACACCAAATGTAAGCCCATGCAGAATTTAATGAAAATCATTTAAAACCCATGGGCTACAGTTTTTTTTCCTTTACTCAGACATGTTTCTTCCCTTTATTATCCTTTATTTCCCTGTGCTCAGAGGGACAGCTTTGACAATCACCAGTTGATTTACTTAACTCACTATCTCTCCTTCTTTTACCTTCTTTGTTTTTCCTTTAGGATTTCAGAAAAAAAATCTTTTGCTTGTAAACAGTGTGTCACAAACGCTTTTTGGTGATATTTGCTCTGCATAATCATTGCCATTTACAAGAGCTGTTGCCTGTGGGCCTGCATATGTTACAAAGAAAAGTATCTTTCATTTTGAGTCAGAATATGCAAAAGCCGGCGTGAAATAAAACTTTAAAATCGAAAAAACGAAAAAGCTCAGACTAATCTTAAGATTTGTTATTTGATAACACCTTTAATAAAAGGAGCCAATCTGCCACATACTAGCATACATTTTGGGCTTCTTATTGTATAAGAATCCATAATCATCAAAGCAAATCTGCTCAAAATACAAATGTGTATAGCATGACCAATTGCAGATACAGATTCATAAGGCATGTGGCTTTCTCGTCACAGATCAGGAGCTGCAGAGACTTAGGAATGGAATGAAGTCACTGGTGGCTGCCAATGATGAAAAGGTGAGTTTCCAGTCATGTGAAAACCTATCCTTTTCCTCTCTGTTTATAACACATTTGAGTGACAGGCAGTGTAGATCAAAACATGTTTTTCTAACATTTCTGTGACATAATGTCTTCAGCTGCCGTGCATATGGACAAACTACCATTAGAAGTAATGTTAAAAAGATTAGCAACTAGCCATTTTTAAACACTGTAATTTCTAAGGTTCCGCCCTTCAACCATGTATAGCACAGAGGGTCTTTTGTATTCACTCCCCCCAACAGTATATTGGACTTTACGGACTTACAGACAGACCTACATGTGGCACACCAGGGAGAACACACACGTACACACACCCCAAGACGAACCATTTCAGGCAAAGCCACACTTAAGCAGGCCTCGCTCTGCCAAGCCTAATTTTGGAGTGAGCTGTATTAAGACAACCATGGCAAAACCAGGCACGGACACCACTTCAATAAACACACGCTTCAAGCAGCTGGTAACCACAACTAAGATTTCCAGCCAGGCTTGTGTCAACCCCCTCCCTGCCCAATACTTTGATGTAAAGAACATATGGTTCAAGGGAAATATTGCATCTCCAGTAAAGCTAGCAGCCCTTATGGGTGCTCCTTAACCTTCGATAAAAATCTAAATGGGTTTTGTCAGCCTTAAACCCCTCTGTCCTTATTTCTGCAGGACCGACGTATTGAGGAGCTCACTCTGCTCCTGAATCAGTGCAGACAGTTCAGAGAGGTCACCCACATCTCAAGACAAGGTAATAATCTACTTCACTTTTTTTCTTATCATCACATAATTATTATCATCCTAGCTGAAACGTTTAAGCATAATGCTACTAGTCATGTCCTCCTTCAAAAGAAACATTAAAAAAGTGGGGAAAAAAGAGGAAATGTTTTTGTTGTTCTCACAGCTCCATCTGCTGTTCGTTCATTGTCGAATGGTCGGACTCCCTCAAGCAGCAGTGAGGAAGGAGAGCAAGGACTGACGAAAAATGCTGATTCTGCCAGTGCAAAATCTGATGATGTAAAGTCTGAAGTGGGTATAATGAATAAGTTCACCTGATCCTAGTTATGTCAGAGCTGATTAGTTATTATGCACATTTCCGTGCCTGCAGATGATTATATTGATTTATATACATGTTATATTGTTTTTAATCCATTAAAAGGTGTCTACAAACAGTTCTTCGTCCCAACAAGCATCTGTTCCATCGGTCCAGAAAGAGGGTGATTCCAGGTAGTGAAGCAGTTGTTTTTTCAGTGGTATCCAAGCTCTCTTGGTTGCATTTCATTGAATGGATTGTGCCTTTTTCTTTACAGAACAGAGCCGCAGACTTTATCAAGTAGCATGAATGACATAACAAATGGACATTTACCAAAGGTATTTCCATACAATTCCAACAAGGGATGCATCTTTTATGTATAGAATCACAAAGTTTCCTAACATGTTTTGAAAGTTAGTGTACTATTAACCCTGAAATTATAAATGTGCAAGAGACTCATAGTTAATTGATTTAGATAAGCATGATAGTGCATATTTTCTGCATTTGAAGCTGTTTCTGCTTGTGTGGTATCTTCAGAGTGGTTTGAGTGACAACAGAAGTCAGACCCTGCCTGCAAATTCCTCTCTGTTGGAACAAAATGAAGGTAGTAGCCCTGAAATCCAGAGTCAAAGGTCTCCAGATGGGAGTGAAGATGGAGACTGTAGCCAAAGTAAATCCACACTAAGCTTTATAGTCGTATTTATCATGTGATGGGTGGTGTGCCACGGCAAAATTGACTTTACTATAGGATCTGTCATTTGCCTGGTAGTTCCCATGAATGCTGGTAGGATGCATATTTGGAGTTGTAACCACTTTCCTTTTAGCAGATGACCACTGCATGTTTGATCACAGCTAATTGCAGAGGCCCCTGACGGAGCAGATGGATCATGGGATAGGCTTTCCTACCCAACGCACCCTCTCTCTTGCCTTGATTGACCAAAGTCATCTCAGCTCCACCCTTCCCCAGCGTGTCTGACCAATTTTAACCCGAGGCCCACCCTGATTCCTCCCTGCTGCAGCTGCTCTGGCTGAAGATTTTATAGTGAAAATCTCACTGTGTAAAATGTAGCTCAGCTTCCTTCTTCGGGGAGCATTAACCGATTGCTGAACTTAATGATCTGTAACCTGCATCTCTTCACTGAATGGAGCACGATGAAAAGTCAGACTGCCGCAATTATGCTGCTCTTATTATTTTGTTTTTTAAAATGTTAAATAAGAAGAAGAATTGCAGACAAAAATGGCTTCCTATTCAGTCTCATTGCCTCAACCTCAGGAAACAGCCTCTTTTCATAGATTACATCAATGAAAAATCTGTTATTTGGCAGGATTACAGTGGGAGTTTGTCTACTCCCAATATTGAGTGGACTTCTATTTTGAATCTACACAAACACAGCTATGAAATACTGCATTTTAAAACTGGCTCTCTAGAGTACAATCAAATATTTTTAATTGTATTTGTCCTCTGTAATTGACTGTGGGGTTTTTTTTGCAATCATTTAAAGGAAAAATGGAAAGAGCAGATGACAGCACATCTGCTGATAATTCCCCTGTTCATTGTGGGGTGCAAACACAGGCTGGCCAGCGAGCCGTGGGTTCTCCAGAGTACATGAAGAATAACAGGAGCTTCAAGAGACTCTGGGGAAAGTAAGTACAGTACACTGGAGTACATAAAAACATCACCAGCCCCAAAAAATGACCAAACTTACCTTTCACAAAATGAAAAGGTGAACTTCTCATTGATCTTTTAGTAGGCTTAATATATTTTTCAAAGCTTGGGTTCATAACGAAAATATGTTGTGTACTTTAAAATACAAATTAACATATTAAATGCATATCTATACAGTACACAGGGCACCCAAACGGGGTAGCTGTAGCTCATAAAGAAAACTTTGTGTTTATTTACTCACTGTTTTACTTTGTGATTGAAAGTGGTCTCTAGTATTTTTATCCACATTTTACCTACACAGACTTCGAAGAACACAATCTGGAGGCTTTCAAGCTGCAGATCCAGATGCCGGCCAGTTCAGAAGAGGTGGTCTCCGTGCAACAGCAGGACCGAGACTTACTCGGACTCCTGAATCTGATTCTGCATGGTAAATCTCAGGGTGCTCTTATATCCTACAAATTGCCTCAATTACTCTGGTTTAAAAAAATAGGCCTAGTTTAATGCATTTATGTAAAGTCTCACAATTCATTTATTCCTTATCATTTGTCTTTGTTTTGTCAGTGATATGAATATTCCATTCAGCCAGTGGACCAAGGAGCAGGTTTGTGGCTGGCTGGAGGACTATGGACTGGGCCAATATATCAGTCTCACTAGACTGTGGGTTGAAAACGGACAGACACTTCTGTCTGCCAAACCTCAGGATTTTGAGAAGGTTAGAGAATAAAACAGTTCCACATGGACAACTAGCAGGGCAAGATTTTATCTCGTAAACTAAAGACTCCTTGTTATATATTATAAACTAAAATTATATTTTAAATATTAGATCACTTGGAAAGTAAAAGAGCAATTCTACCCTTATGTTAACTTTCTCTCTGACCTCAGGAAATGGGCATGAAGCATCCATTGCACAGGAAGAAGCTTCAGCTTGCTCTGAGGGCGTTCACCACTAAAATCATAGAGAAGTCTTCAGAGTTGGACCACATCTGGGTCACCCGTAAGATACTATCTGCATGGAATATTTCTCAAACCTTTGTCCCAATTGCAACCAATTTAAAAGGAGCTGCTCTTCTAATGCACCAAAAAAAGGAAAAAATACAGTATTTGCTTTTAAAAAAATACACAGAATAATATCCAAATATGACCATGGTTCAAAACATGGAACTTAATCTTGGCTCAACATGTTGACATTGCATATTTTGTAATGAAAAAAAGGAAAGGGGTAAAAAAGGCACCGCCTCTAGCACTTCACAGCAGCAATTGAGTCGAAACGGACTCAGCGGATATGGCACTTAATCATTATGTCCCGTCTTGTCTGAATTCTTGCTTGTGATGTTCTCACCTTCAGTTAAAATAGAATAGAATAGAATATAATACAATAGAACAGAATAGAATAGAATAGAATAGAATAGAATAATGTGTGACCTGTTTCATTTCTGAATATCTTCTGTACAGGCTGGTTGGATGATATTGGTTTGCCTCAGTATAAAGACCAGTTCCATGAAGCTCGAGTAGATGGTCGAATGATACAATACCTCACAGTGGTAAGCCTTAATCCTGCACATACACAAATTTCAGTGACAAATTTAAACAGGCTATTGTACAATTGTCTATTTATAACCATGATCACTGATGTTTCTTTTCTGTCCACTCAGAATGATCTCTTAACCCTAAAGGTCGCCAGCCAACTTCATCATCTCAGTATTAAATGTGCCATTCATGTCCTTCATGCTAACAAGTTTAACCCAAACTGTCTTCGACGTAGACCAGGAGAGGAGGTAAGTAAACATGGATGGGAGTGGTTTAAAAAGTAATTTGTGAAGACTCAGAAAATCTAACATGTCAAACTTTTAAAGACACAACTCAAATATTTCATTGACAAATTGCTGACTATGTGTACTTACCCATTTTTTCCACAAGATGACAGCAGAGAAATGTGTATACGTTTTTTTACAAAGCATATTCTCACATAGTGCTGCTATGAATTTTCAATTAATTTTACCTTTCAAATGTAGACAGAAAGAGATCAATCAGACGCAAGTGTGATAAGTGATTTAAAAAAGTGAATTTGATGTTTATAAGTATTTATGTTTATGTGTCCAGAAGCAACCCTCTCCCTCAGAGGTGGTGCAGTGGTCAAACCATCGTGTGATGGAGTGGTTAAGAGCAGTGGATCTTGCAGAATATGCTCCAAATCTACGGGGCAGTGGGGTTCATGGGGGCCTGATTGTAAGTGCTGTTCAAACTGAGCCAATGTTTTCAGAACAAACCAATGGAAAAACATTTACTACATCTAAGTGTTGTGAAGCACTGACTGTAATGAGTTAATGCCCAATCCTCTAATATTCCTATTCTCTTACATGACGACCCATATTCAGTTGTGAGAGAACTGAGTTTCTTGAGTATCACCATGGATGATGTAAACATACTCAATTAGAGTACACTTGTATCTTATACTTACATTCAACAGGAGCAAAAGAAACACAGGCTCTAGAACGGGATTTTAGTTTTATTTAAGCCATTTTTAGTTTGTGTGGTTGCAGATGGTTATAGTTTTCAATGTAAATGACCTCAGCTATTTTCCAGCTGCCCATATCTACTGTGTCAATATCTTTTCCCACAGATCCTGGAGCCTCGCTTCAGCTCTGAGACTTTGGCCCTGCTCTTAAATATTCCCCCACAGAAGACTTTGCTCCGCCGTCATCTTGCCACTGCCTTCGCAACCCTGGTTGGCCCTCAAGCCACGCAGGAGAAACGAGAGTATGGAAACGCCACAGGCCATGTGCCCCTCACTACTACTGCTAAAGTAAAAGTAAGAGCACAGTTTTGATCAGTCACTGTAGCCTAAGTCTCCTCCCACTTTTTCAGCATTAAAATGATTGATTAATGCTTTGGCCTTTTTTATGCTTTCAGCCAAAGAAGCTTGGCTTCACCCAGTTCAGTCACCTCAGAAAGAGGAAAACTGATGAATCCACAGACTATATCTGCCCAACAGACAGCGGAGTGCTAACAGTGAACTGAGTTTCTCGCTTTATCCCTGCAGCATATAGAGGTCTCAGCCCCACTTTGGACAGACAGGCTGAGAAGTAGGACCCACTCAAGATAAAAGCTCAAACAAAAGATCCCAAACAACAATTTAAAGAATACAGAGCAAACCTCTGTGCCAACTCAGTAAGTGACTTTAAAAATCAGTAGAAAGTGCAATGCTGATATCCAGTCAAGATGCTTCCATGTGGGGATTTGCTGAATGGTCTTCAGAAATGTTTCATTTACATGAACCAGGTGATTTTTAATTACACTGATGCATTTTTTATTGTGTTGCTCAAGCAATATTCATTTTAAAATGAGGAATGGCAACATTATATGTATTGTTTTATGGAGGCTCTCTGCATTCCTTTTACAGTTGGATTCCAAAGCTTACACTTTTGCTTTGAAACATGGCATCTTACTGACCATATTGTACCTAAACCTCTGTAGATTTTCTTGTATATTTGGAATGTCTGTACAGCATCATTATAAACATTAGTTATCTTACATATGTATGTTTCCCACTTTCTTCTCTGTATTTTGATTCTTGAAATAACTCTTAGTATTCTGCACCTTCAAATAAAGCTTGTATTTAAATGTCCTCTCCTCAACAAAATGATGCCATGTTTGATAAGATAATTGTGTATTGTGACATAAGTATAGCCTGGCTAACGCGACTTCAATGCAAGCACTGGTCTGGCAAGGAGCTGTAACACCACTGTTTCTCAAAAGGGACGGTTGACCCGGCTCCTTCAAATGACGCTGTTGGCGATTGGTCGAAGCTTAAATCAATCAAAGCTTAAACCAATCATAGCACCGTTTTCTCTGACTTGTGTGTAGCCAGTGGGGCTAACAGACTCTGAACGAAGCCGGTCGGGAGCAAGGCAAAAACGTCTTTTCCTCCAATAAATGTCTCCAGGGCTATTTGTTGCTCACATTTCACAGAGAACTATCCGTTTAATGTGCTGAAAACAGAATCTCCTGCTTTGTCAAACGCTGCCGCTGCTCCATGTTAGCAATGTTGACAGTGTTGCTGCCTTTCGCGCCACTGCATTGAGCCCGCCTCTTTGGACAAGCTCAAAATTGATTGGCTCCCACTTTTTTGGGATTTTGGAAATCGTTTGAATAGGCCTCTTGACCAGACTATATGGAGCTTGCGAAATTTAGTGGGCGGGACCAGGCTAACATAAGTAAAGCAATTCTGGAAACGTTTTAGCCCAAAAGTTCACTTAGTTTCAATAAAAGTAAGTATTTTGTGTTATATAGTTCCAATAAAATCATTTATGTCAGTAATTTGTGTATTTTTCAAGTTGAAAATTAGCAACTGTAGGAACTGCTCTGATTGGTGGAAAGGCTTCCACCTTAAATGAAACAATTTGCTTAAAATGGATTTTATGATTTTGAAATAAAAAGTGGTTCAAGACTGCCCTCTAGAGGTCAAAACTTAAAACACAGATTTACTTTGGATGATTTATTTTTTAAATACCCTATATTTAAAACATGTGTAGCACATGTGCTGTGCTGCATATAAATACTGTGGGTCTTAATGGTTTAAAAGATGAAGCCTAAATACAGTGTTGCAGCATTTTGAGGAAAGATGGGATGACCTGATTCTTAGTTTGTGTTCTGTTGCACCATGTCTGAGATTGCCTCTGTGGTTAATAAGTGTCTATAAGTGTCTTTAGTTCATATTCTGCTATGTGGAACTAAACAGGTATGTTAACTGAAATAATTGGAAATCGCAGCTTGCCGCATAGAAATCACAGCTTGCCACAGTATCTTGTGTCAATGGAGCTGACAAACCAAAAATTGAAATGGTTCTGATTTGCTCATAGAGTGAATTAAAGTGAATAAATGTATCAAATCATCAATGAGTGATCTACTTGATAAACCTGGTGTTAATTCGGTCAAAACATTTCTTTATACAGTACTTGTAACTCACTGACATTTTTTAAGGGGGCCTTAAAAGATCTGTCACTTTGTTGTGTGATGGAGATAGTCCGAAGTGAAATAAACTCAATTTGACAAATTGAAGCCGAAACTGTGTCTGAAACACCCCCTGCTCACTCATTTACTTTTCACTTGCTCACAATATGATGTTTATTACAGTACTGTAATGAGTTAATATTACCCATAAAAACCAATTGAATGTGTGATAGTATGCATCTGTAAAACACTGCTGTTAGAGCTATGGTGTCCACATTGTTGTAACTTGAATACATAAAAAGCATGTTTATGACTCAACAAAATGTTTCAAATGTAGTTGCTGTGCATTTATTTACCGACAAATAAAATCTCATGTCCTACAACTCAGGCAAAACAAAAAAAATCAAGACTCTTCATAGAAGAGACATCTGACTAGCAAAACTGTGCTTGCCAGGCATCTGAGTGTGAAACCTGTGAGGTCCTGGATCCAGGGCACCATGGTTTGCTTCTAACTATATAGTAAGTATTGCAGACTATTTCTAGGCTGTTTCCAATATCACTTACTTCATTTCGTAGTGCTGTCCAAACATAAAAGGAGATGTCATGTACTGTATTTAAAGTACGCCACATTCCTCTGTGAAAAGCTGTGTGCAACTGATGGTCACTAACCTGACAAAGATATCCTATGAGGCATTGCACAAGTGAAACATCGCCTGGAAGTAGTCAAATTCAAAGTAGGGCCAAAATGACTCACTGAAATGTGAGTAATTTTCCATTTAAGTTTAGAATGTAAAGAAACTGTTGAGACCATACTCATGATTGATTTACCTAGAAGTATTTTCAAGTTATTTTAGGAAGCTTCTTCATTATGTAACTCATGCTGGTATGAATCATGCCAGCAACTTTGCTAACTAATTTTAACAGGAGCCCTAATGCACAGTAGCTGTGCCACAAACTCAAATAATAGTTCAACATATAACCTAATTAGCTTATTGTGTACTATATTTTGAAGAAAAGGACCAACTGCAATTTCTTACAGAACTACAAAAGGCCAAATCTCTGTTTAGTGTACTTAATGCCACTTTTACATTAAAAAATAGCCTGGTTTAATCAGGTATACTATTGAAAATAAGCCATAATCCTTTTTCACTGCCAGAGGAAGTTAATTTATTCTCATGCACGAGGGCTACAACAGAGAGTAGAAACTACTTCTGGTCTGGAAGTTAATATCTATGACAATATAAAACATGCGGTGGCACAATGTTTTCTGCTCTCTAAAAATGTACTTTAACACCTATCTTGCAGATGGAGATAAATATGTATCATATATCATGGAACTACAGGATTTTCTTCTCCCATAATCTTTGTGCAGCATTAAGGAGAATAACTCGGTTTCATTCTAAATTTAAGAATGTGTTGTTCTAAAATTGTTTTCTATACATCATCAAGTCAGACTGGCTGTCCCTTTAGTCTGACATGCTGAGTTTACAAACTGGTCATCCCAGAGAATGGTGATTGAACCGTCATTTATTGAGACTTTGTTTCAGTCTCAATACATGAACATGTGGCTATTGAGTAGTTAGTTGCACTTTGGCTCAATCTACAAGGTTTTTGCTGGAATAATTGGCTCATAGGTGGACGGGGCAAGAGTCAGTTCTCCTCTTAACCTTCTTATAGAAGCATACACCTGCAATTAGACCAAACACAATAATTACGGAATGTTTTACCTTTGCATATCATTAGTTTTCTAACAGAGAACATTCTGATCAATGATTACAAATGACAGGTTCATAAATAAATTAGTCCTGCTGACAAGAGTGTAACCCTACTCAATTGATCCACTTGTAAAGGAAATTAGAGGGAAATTAGAGGTTTGGGATTGTGGGTTTTGCGCATGCATACATTTCCTAAAAACAAAAGAAGTTGTTGTCATATAAAGATACTGTATATAAATAACTGTAGCTACTGAGTATTTAATTAACATGAATTACAGCACTATGCCCATAAAATAGTCTGGCCAATTTAGTTTTCTTTAAAATGTCAGTTTTAAACCAGTAGATGTCAGTGTTGCCTCAGTATATGGCATTTACCCCAAACACTACCAGTACTACTAATGTTTCAGTGTTGGATTTGGTGAAGTGCACAGCTGAGGAGTCAGAGAAGGAGAAGGTTGCTTTTCATTGTTTTTGCGTGGTTGTTTAATTACATTTTTGCTCTTTAAGTTAGAGAAATCAAATACATGACTCAGTGTTATGCAAATCTCAACATGAAGCTGTCTTACTTGCACTTTCAGACTTTCGAAATCTTAGGTTACTTAAAAATCAGACAAATTGCAGTTTTGAAATGAAATTATAGAAAACTTACTTTATTTATCCCAGAAGGGAATTGCAATGTTCAAATTTGAAAAAATACAGTATATCTGAACAAATGTGTACATCTCTTACTATTTTCACTCTTAATTTTTGTGCATGTCACATTTAATCAGTAAATACATTCACATGAGGGAACAAAGGATGCGATTGTTTATAGTAGTACGTCTTTGGCTAATTTCAGTAATGTGATCCAGTCTGCGCTATCTGGCAGTTTAATAGCTATTATTTGTGTCACCCTCTCTCATAATGCCCTAGCAATAAATCGCTTTGTCCATGGAAATGTGCTTTGACTGACATCTTACCTTGCAAAATTATACCTATTGTTTTAATTAAGTGAAAGTGTTTGTGACATTTATTGGTTTCCAAGTTACTTGTTAAAGACACCATGAGGAAAAAGTGAAATTAAATGATTAGGGTTTATATTATATAAATTACTTACAAATCCTGTGCTAATGACTGCACAGTATTTTCCCACAGTGACTGTCAATTCATTATAAAACGTCACAAATAAAAACACTGCAGTGGTGATGCAATGCAAACTCGCTCTTGGCAAAGCGTGAGCTTACTGTACTTTTGGCTCTTTTATGTGTGTATGTGTGAGAGAACGAGGGGTAGAGAGAGAGACAAAGAGAGAGAGAGATGGTTATTTATTCTTTAGACTTTTTGTGGCAAAATTTCTCACTGACATTGTTGAGAAAAACATTTACCATTTCCATGAGTCCTATTCAGTGTTATGCTCCCAAGCAGTATATTAGTGCTTTAACTCGTTACCCTGTCTGTATGATCTATGAACACCCTTAGATGTCTTAAGTGAAATATAATCATGTCTTGATGTCACCGGTTGTTCCTGTCATTAGTGTGCCACCAGCTTGCCAGTTTGGGGAACATATTCGATGTTAGGGTGGTGAATGTGTTGCATACTCTCCATTCAGCCGCGAAAGCTGTATCTGTCTCTAGCACACCAGTTTGTTCTGACAGGCCTGCCACAATGATGACTGCATCAACCAGATACGGCAGAGCGGCTTGCGAGCCAACCCTGACATGCCGTCAAAAGGAGCAGCCAGCCATCTGCATGAGCCTTCTTCTGCCCCGTCAAACCTCAGAGCCCATCTCATCCTGTACCGCCAGCCGGCATCAGCCAGGCTGGTTCTCTCTCTTTGCTCTCCATACAGACTAAATCCAATGTGCCACAACTATGTGGCTTAGATTATTTTTTTCTTTTTTAAAAATATTTATTTACAAAATTCAGTGATGACAAATCTTCTTGAATTAATGGCAAATATGTCAACAACAAGTACAAGACGTCGTGCTGTGTGGAACTGAATTGGTAGAACTTGATTATGATCCTCCCCTTTGACGCTAATGAGCTTTTTCATTGGCAGTCATAGGAAACTCCCCCTTTGTCACTGTTGCTGCTTCTGAGTGCTATTAAGTGCAAGTTAACAGACTATATACATATCATTTAAAAAGGACGCACAAAATGGCAATGATTACTGTTGCTGTGGCTGCACACTGATATAAACTGTTATGGTGTTATGACATTTTATGGAAAACTGTGATTTTTAAAAGGACTTTAGTCATTTGCCTTACTTAGTGAACTGTTCAATCTCATGTTAATAGAAAACATCACTTGAGATTGTGGCTCTTTCCATCATTTTCACAGGCATGTCTGAATGAAGCCATGAGTGAAATGTACAGAAAAGTGACTAATCCCTATGACTGAATGCCATTACTTGTAACAGCCATTAAATGTTATGCTTCCTATTTTATGTAAAAAGGGCTCATAGGACCAAAGCTGACTGATGCCACATGGGTACTGTAAACCACTTTTCTTTTAGTAATCAGACTTTCTTGTGTGACAGTGTTATCACCTTTACTTCAGAGTTGCTACTTGCAATACTTTTTTTCTTCATATCTGTAGAATTTTCTCATATTTGTTAATCCCTTAACCCTCAGGGCCCCTTTACAAACAACATATGTTCTTTGCTGTAGGGTACCAAAACGGAACCCCACATAAAAGTGTCATACAAATGTGATAAATAAATATTTTTTAAACCTTTTTTCACATCAAATCTTTGCAACAACTTCAGACCTTAGCGTATATGTAGTTTTATTTAATTAATATACATTTGGATTTGTTTGTGTTTTTGCCCTATTTGTCATAAAAAGTCTTATTCTTTTCAGATGAGAAAAACAGGAAATAAGCATTATTTCTAAAAATAAGGTGCAAACTGGAATTTTTGAAATGAGGTTAATACACCCTTGACTAGGTCAATAATTGATAAGAAAACTGATTTTGAATCTTTATTACTTTTTGAGGTATGGTTCTTTTATATCAAATCCAGATGTTCTTTGCCAATTGGTGCCGAAACGGTACCCCACATAAAAGTGTAATAAAAATGTGAAAAATTAATATTTTTTAAAGCTTTTTTCACATCAGATCTTTGCAATAACTTTAGACCTTAGCATATATGTAGTTTTTTTAATATACATTTGAATTTTTTGGGTTTTTGCCCTTTTTGTCACAAATAGCACTATTCTTTTCAGATGAGAAAAACAGGAAATATGCATTATTTCAAAAAATAAGGTGCAAACTGGAATTTTTGATATGAGGTTAATAAACCCTTGGCTAGGTTAATAATTGATAAGGAAACTGATTTTGAGTCCCTTTTATTTTTTGAGATATGATTCTTTTATTGCAAATCCAAACATTCTTTGCCTGTTGGTGCCGAAACTGTACCCCACATAAAAGTGTCATAAAAATGTGAAAAAATAATATTTTTTAAAACTTTTTTCACATTAAATCTTTGCAACAACTTCAAGCCTAAGCATAAATATAGTATTTATTAATATGTTCCTCATTTGTTTTTTTCACATACCCCTTTTGTCTTAAAAACCCTGATATATTCCAATGAGGAAAAACATA
>JAVQJG010298898.1:0-12522 GCA_036024015.1 Craterocephalus amniculus | reverse complement strand
CCCCCCCCCCCCCCCCCCAGAAATGGTAAAAAGCAATCTAAGAAGTTCCCTTTTTTTACTGAACACTAGCCAAAAGCATTTCACAGAAACTCACACAACAAATATGAAAAATGTTTATTACCTTAATTTTTTGTTCACTGTTAATTTTCAGATAAATACTTTTTTTTTCTTTACATCCTTCTTGTTTCTGAATGTTTAACAGTCAGCTATGATAACATTGCTGAATACACACCAGCACAAATGGAAAACATGGTTTTCTAATATTTACATCTGTTCTTGCACAAAGATCCAGGATGCAGCTTTATGTACACTTTCATCATTACAATACCATCAGTTGTAAGATGTGAAACATTTTACTAAACATTCACGAAACATTTCTAAAACTGGTAACCACAGATCTGCCATTTCCTTGCCAGTCGCTGACATGGCTTGTTTCTGGCTTATCAGTCACATTCAGAACAGGATGAGCAGGTTTTCACACAGAAAAAATAACTGAATGATGAAAAATATTTCTTTTGAGATGTGTTAATCATGAAAAAATTTAGATTTTGATCAGCAGCTAACATTTCAACTAAGATTTAAGTAAAAATAAGATGGCAAAAAACTGAATAGAAAAAGGTTATTTAGCATCTTAAACCTTAAATGTTCTATACCTGTCCTGGTAGACTGTGCAGGTAAGTGATGAAAAAAAAATAAAAAACTTGCAGAAGCTCTGCAGGAACCAAATTTTATTACTCACTATGCGCATCCAACAGGTTACATTGTAAATATTCACCTCCGTTATGACTTGTCGAGCACCGATGTGAGCGTCTTGTGGGATATCTGTGAGAACTGTGTGTGTGTTTTTAGTGTTGTGGTTTGTGTGGTGCCCTGTTGTCTCGCTTCTGTGCTTGACATTGTCTGTTAAAAGGGCTACTTTGATATTTTCAGTATCTATATGCATTTTGACAGACAGCCATGTCTCAGTGGTCTGAAAGATCCTTGATACTATTTGGGGCTCAGCTCGCACAGAGACCCCCCGCTTATTCTGAGACAGGATGCAAAGAATACACACAAAAAAACCATAAATGTCAAAGGGAAAAATCCAGCAGGGATAATGTCAAGGTGGCCCTGCGGCTGTCTGTGGTTGTGTCTGCTCTGTGTTGAAGTCTCGTTCTGTTGCATGCATCGTTCAGCAGTGAGCTTGGGCTGTTCAGAACCTGGTTGGGAACGCTGGAGAGAAGGTACCACTCCAACACTTAGACTGTACCCTGAGTGATGAATAGGCACCTTTTCTGAGAATATAATCTGTACCCTGAAACCCCCATCCATACTTCTTTTTTTTTTCTTTTTCTTTAATAAATCCAGCTGTCCCCAAACAGCCCTCTGAAATCCTCCAAATGCTATAAAGTTAGACGCTGTCCTTCAGCATGCTTTCATTGCTGGGATTAATAATCTGTGCAGCGTGATTTGTCAGCGGTCCGCCTTACAGCTGCAGCACCTTTGGTGATCCACTCATAGCTGGACAGCTCCAAGGATGGGGAATCCCTCTAAACACTCAAACCAGAGTAGAGCAAGTCTGGGATGCTTATTGAAACCTTGTGAAAGCAGCGGCAACCCAACTGTCTCTGAGCCTCATCTGGTGCAAAGTGATACAAGTGGGTCGGTTCCCACTGGAGTTTATTTTTATTTATAATTTTTTACTCATCTATCTGGTGTCCAGACTCCAAACATACATGATGTATCACAGAAGAAACAAAAAAAAAACTTGTTTTAATCGTTTTTAGTTGTGGTAAACATAGGGCTGGGCGAAATGACAAAAACATAAAATCTCAGGTTTTTTTAAACCAAATCCTATTTTCGATTTTCTTTGATCTTCCTGTCTTTTTCTTTAAAACAGATCAAAAATATTAGATTTTATGGGAAACCATGCTTTTATTTTAATCACCCATTCATGAAGTTGACCAAAATTCAAAGTGCAGATATTTAAAGTTGTGAACCAAACTTGTAAAACAAGCTGGCAGGCCCTGCCACTGTAAACAATGAAAATATAACTTTCAAGCATACAGTTGTACAGGTGAGGGAAGGCAATGTCGGCAAAATATTTCCGACTTAGAAAATCTCGATTTTCAAAAAATTAAGTCCTCATTAATAGCAAATTCGATTTATCGATAAAATCGATTTATTCCCCAGCCCTAGGTTTGGAAATTTGTATTGCAGTGGCATTTTTTGTATTATTTATTCATTAGTGGTGGGAAAAAATCCAATATCAGTATTTTTTTATTTCACAATTTTAAAACAATTTTAAAACATTATTTTATTTCTTAAAGAAAAAAAAGGATTTTTTGTAAAAAATTTTATTATTCTCCCTAAATATATACAATATCAAAGAATCACAAGAATCACATTTAAATTGAATCGGCACCCAAAAAATCGTAATGGAATTGAATCGGGCCCTAATATTCATCCAACTAATTTTACAACAACTGTACCATGAACCTCTCAGCAAAAGCTAAACAAGACATTTCAGTTCAGACCCACGAGGGCGGCAATCCTGGAGGTTTTCAATGTTTCCCTGCTCCAACACACCTGACTTCAAGCTTATGGCTCATTGTGCAGAAGTTCATAGACTGATGGATGCATTTAATTAGAATCAGGTGTTTTGGAGCAGGGAAGCATCGATAACCTGCAGCACTGGTGGGACCAAATTAAAATGCCCTTTTCTGGAAACTTTAAGACAATATTAGATGTTAAATGTGTAACTTTAATTGTTAATGACTGCACAGTGTTTTTGTTTTTTTTTTATAAAAAAATTGATTAAACTGACACCAAGCTTAAGGCTTATGAGGTATAAGTCAAACAACAGCATTTCAGATCTAAGTGGATTAAGAGTTGCATATGAATACACACACAACGAATGTTGGGCTTAATGGGCTCTAAAGTTTGCAAATAACGTAGAGAACCGAGTTCACTTGACATTTGTGCAGAGACAAAGTTTAAAATCCTCCGTTTGCAAATTATTAAAGGCACTTTTATTATCTAATTTTCTTTTACATAAAACAACATTTTGGAGGGCGTTAACACAAAGGCAAGACTTTACAGAGCGCTGCTAAACATTTATTTATTTAGTTATAGATCGTTGTGATGTAGGGGGGTGAGATGCACTCTAAAGCCTACATGTGATCAGAGCTGTCTACCTGTGATTTAATCACCCAAGATGCCTTTTATTTGCCATGTGTGAAGGAAGTACAGATCAGTTGTGTGTTCCCAGCCTGAAACCCATGACAGTGAAGACAAAGAGGCTGCATCAGCTGCTATTATCACCTTCTGGATGCTAATAGGCCATCACTACTCAGCTTAATCAGAAATATGCAGCCATTCCCTTTAAATCATCTCCACAGCTATGATCATTCCCACTGCCTGCTCCACATTCTCCATCCCTGCATGTGTTTCTGTAGTTTGTGTGTTTTGGCATCCTTGATCTGTTGGGCATATTGATTATATCCATATAAAATGCATGACTCCACTTGAGTTGTTTTTTCTCACCGTGTCCTTGGAGACTCCTCTAAAAAGTCCCCCCCCCCCCCTCATTCCCTGCCCAGCATCAGACAGACGGCAGCGGACTGCTTAGTTTCTAGTTGCTGTCGCAGCCTCCTTATATAACGTCTTTGGGAAGAAAAGCTTCAGTTTCAGGCCAATGGTGACAAAGTAGATTAATGACGTTTCCCTGAGCAACGTGAAACACTGATGTAATTCATGGTGGCACAGATACTGTGATAATTACAGACTAGGTTTCAGATGTGGTCTGGTTTTTAATATTAAGCAAGCCAATAATGGTTCATTTAGAAAGTATCTTAGAGAAAAAACTACTTGATGTCGCACTTAGAGGTGCAGTGGAGTCAGAACATTATTTCCACGTTTTAATATGAAGATTTTACATAATTTAAGATGTTTAACAGGGTGAACGTCTGTCTATTACAGTGGTTCTCAGACAATTTTCAGCAAAGTACCCCTAACCAGTAAGAGCTTTCTGGTGGGGAACATAAGTAAACAGGACTGCACCATCAGCCCCTAATTTGTTAAACTTTGTACCTAAAGAAACATTTTCATGTTTCATTCATTTTAAAAGGACAAACATGTTATCAATGATTCATAAAACATAATGAGAAAACTGAATACTGAGCATAAACTTATAGAAAGATTTCCTTTATATCACAGGATTGTCAGAAATTTTAAAGAAAATATTTTTGTGATTTTCATTTTCTCCAGTTTCCAAAGTACCCCCAGTGGTACGTGTACCCCCATTTGAGAAACAGTGGTCTATTAGAAGTCTTTCTCTGTGCTCTGGTCAGATGATGCAGGTGGGAAAGATGCAACTATGTGTGCATATGTGAGGCTGGGCGAATCCCCCGACCCCTCGGCTGGGACAAAGAGGATTAAGCTTTTGTTTACTTTTGTGTCAGCGACCTGACATGACTGACTTTAGAGATTAAATCAGGACAATGAGCAGACGTGGATGTTTCTATGAAGCGACTCTAACTTGTTTCATTTTCTTTCCATTCATGTTTGTCATTATCTTTCCTTTCGTTCCTCCCGCATCACCTCCTCTTCACTTCTTACTGAATCCTTTCCCTCTCTTTATTACCACCTTCTCCTCCTCTGCATCACCTTTTCATTTCCATCCTTCTGTCCCGTTTTGTTCCTGTTCCTCCTCCTCTGCAGTGCTGCGCCGCAGCGGCCGCCCGGCGCCTCCCCGTCCGCCCACAACATCAGCAGCGCTGCCGTGGACCGGACCAACTTCTCCAGAGGGGTGGGCATCCGCAGCACCTTCCACGCAGGCCAGCAGCGCGGCGCCCGGGACCAGCAGGTCTCCGCCTACCCCGGCGGCCCCGCCTCGCCGTCCCTGTCGCACGGAAACAGCCAAGTCCGCAGGGGCCACGGGGCCACGGGCATCTTCAGCAAGTTCACCTCCAAGTTTGTACGCAAGTGAGTCACGTGGAAATACATAAAGGGAGTTGTTAGAAAGAGGAAGTGAAGCTGGAGTGAGTCTGTAGATCCATTAAATGCAAAGCAGATTTAAAAGCCGTGCTGAGGTTTCAGCTTCAGGGGGAAAATGACCAGGCGTACGCTACGACTCATTTCATGTGCCCATTTCCTCTCACAAACATCGTCATGTCATCAGTGCTTTTTCTTAGGGTTTCTGTAGAGGCAGGGCTCTCATCTATCACTAAACCCGCGCTGATCTGGAGCTCTGCTGCCACGAAAAAGCAGCTGCGTCTCGCCTGTAATTTTGTTTATAGCAGCGGCGACAAGGGAGTAATTTTGGTTGTGGTTCCATGTTCCCGGCCTATTTTTCTTCTTGCTCGTTCAACACAGGTTGCAGCAGTTAAACTTGTCCTGTGGGTACCTGGTTGGACTGAAATCAACTTTTATCTTTTTCTTTTTTATTAAAGCCTCTAAGTAGCCTGATTCAGCTTTAGCGCTATTTTAATTTTAACAGTATTATAACTAGGGGTGGTAAAAAAATCATTTTAAATCGGAATCAAGATTCTTGTTCATCAAGATTCAGAATCGTTTCAAAATTTCCAAGAATCGATTATTTTAAAAGGCAAAAAATTATTAGCTTGACTTTCAAAGCTGCTGCTGAGTGATAGACATGTTAAACTTCGCCATGTTAGCTAAGTTTAAATCGTTTTTTGATGAAAAAGATCAGCTTTCTTTCAACTAATGAGACGATTCGTCAGAGATGTTTCTGGTTTATAGGAACGGAATTAATCAGCAGGTTTTCTTACTAAAAGAGGATTGAATGTGAATTAAGATCTGTTTGAATCAGAATCGTATCATTCCCACAAGAATCTAAATCGAATTGAATTGTGAGTTGCTGCAAGATTCACACCCTTAAAGGAATATTTCACCCTCAGAATGATGTGCCTTCATTTTCTACTCACCCTCATGCTGATTAACTCTCTGGATCACTTTTTTTATATTTATCATGCAGCCGGAGATGTGGGAAGGTTTTCGTTTTGCTTCAGTTTGGTTAAATTTATGTTGAACGGCACCCGAGAAAAAAGTTCCATAAAAGTCCACAAAAACCTGTCAATATTCCTCCATACTGCTCGTCCAATGCAACCCAAGTGTCCTGAGTGGGTAGGGTCCATAATTTACTCAAAATGACATAATTCAGTGTATTTTTAGAGCCTGAAAAATTGATTCTGAGGGTGAAATATTCCTTTAATTATAACCTGTGCTGTTGTATTACGCAGTATGTAAGATGTAACTTCACTTAAGATTTTTTAGACAGATTTATTAGACAGATCAGATTGAGTGCAGCTGTGAAGAAGATTATCATTATAAACTAACCCTAACCATGACAGGAAGTGACGAGGGTGTCATACCAGCCAGGCTGAGAGAGGAAGTCTGAATGTGAACCGAGAGATTTTAGAGTTTAGTCATCGCTGTAGCAGCTAAACAAGCCGCTACGTGGATGGTTAAACCATCTGTGTTTATCATGTTGGAACAACAGGAATATGTATTATAGTCATCTTAAAGCAGAAATTGATTAACGTGCACTCTTTAAATTCACCACACATTAAAGCAGCTGTACCTGATGTTATTTTAATCTTTCTAAGAAAAATGTTTTTTACACGCTGTATTCTGTGGTAAAAGGTGTAAGGCCATAAAAATGAATGGTTCATTGATTGCACATATGTACGAGTCCAGGCCATTTAAGTTAACAAAGCGGCAAATTTTTAATTAAAATGAGCTGGACTTGTAGATCAATCAATGAGTCATTCATTTTTATGTTCTTAAAAGCGGCAAGTCCAACTTCCCCCTTTTGCCACACAATATCCTGTGTAGAAACCATTTTAGAAAGATAAAAATAATATCAGGTATAGGGATGTCACGATTATTTATTTTCACAACAATCACTGTAGTAGAAGCTACAATTAATAATCGTGAAGCTTCCTAAATATCGTCATTTAATAATGTAAATATAGTTTGACTGTCATCACTGAAATCCTAAAGCTCAAATTTATTTTTATCTTTTCATATTCACATATTCATTCATATTATACTGTAGCTTTTTTTAAATTATTAGAATCAGCGCAGGATTTTCCACCATAAGGGGATTTTTACTCAATCCCAAAAGGAATTTAAATATTTTGTTTATTTTGTTGCCATATTCTGTTTTCTTGACATCAGCACACAAATAAAACTTAACAGAAAATTAATTTTGATGTTATTTTATACATTTCCAGTGTTGTGAAATCAAAACATAATAATCGTGATAATCGTAAAATCATGATTCCTTCTCAAACAATAATCGCACCTAGAAAATCTGTAATCGTGACATCCCCAATCATGTACAGCTCCTTTAACTACCCGCTTCTTTAAACTGGAAGACTCAGGTTTTAAACGTATTTCTAACGATTAAAGTGTGGGTAAGACTTAAGGAATGTGCTGTGTGAGTCCACTGTCCTCGCAGGGATATAAAAGCATGCGTGTGTGCTTCTGTGGTGAAAAAGCCACTCTGCAGGCCTCCCACTCAGAGATAGTGTAGCTCCGTGGTGGCAGTATCCATGGTTACACCGGAGATATCACTTTTCCCTTAACTATAAATACTGCTAGTAGCGACACCTTGACACACACATACACACACACACACACACACACTTAGTGTACCAGCAACCAGAGTAGGGACACTATTAGGGCTTTTTTATGAACACTTCATTGTGTGTGTGTGTGTGTGTGTGTGTGTGTGTGTGTGTGTGTGTGTGTGTGTGTTTGTTTGGGTAAAGTCATAGATTGGGGAAGAAAACAGAAGAAGACAGAGGTTGTCAGAGTGGATAAGGCATTAGTTGTGTTGAGGTGTCTCCCCCCTGGCCTATTTACTCTCCCTGCATACACATATTGATCTCAAATTTCACAACTATGCAAAGACTGACACATGGTGACTTATACTTGGAGTCCCTGTTGTGTTGGCATCATTTCTTTCTGTAAGAGGTGGCTACATTTTCTTGTTTTAGTTTTAGTCCGAGCAGATTTCTTTGTCGATTGCAGCATATTGAAGGTCGAAATTGGCACAAAAATACGCGTCCCTCGGCTTCACAGTATAACTGTGTTTACAAGATGTTACAGAGTGTTAAGTGGAGCTGTGAATGTGTGATTCGCTGGAAGTGAGAGGAAGTGGAGAGGCAGAAATCCTTCCTGCAGCACATGGCAAAAAGATGTTGAAAGGTCATTCTCTTTCTTTCTGGTAGAGTTATTTTGCGTGCCTTTTCAGACAGTCTCCGTTGAACTTTCTTTTACCTGACAGGAAGTCAAGTTGGGCAAAAGAAAGTTTAGAGTTTCACCGACATCCAGGCTGCTTCAGCAAAGCTGTCTGCTTTCTTTTGATCGCATCCATCTTCCTAATTATCTTTACATCCTTTACATCCCCCCGCCCTACATCCAAGTGATGTCAGCTATAAGGCTGTCTCGGCGTGTAAACATCATAGAGGATGACTGCGGCTGACACCTTGTGATTCGCCATGTCCGCGCAATTACTAGTTAAAGGCAGGAGCAGGGACATAATCGTTTGTGGCTGCTACTACAGCTGGGTGTGGCTCAGTCCGCCGGGAACATTGTAGTCTGCAGTGATGTGATGTGGCAAAAGAGTCACACTATTAAAGCAGCACGTAACTTACTCACCAGTGTCCGTTTCTTCCTGCCCTTGTCTGCTCTTTATCGATGTCTTGACTTGATTGTGTCTTTCTTCGACATCCCTGGCTGCCTTTCTGCTCGCACGCAACGAGATGAATGAGTCTGGCTGGCCCCTCACTTGGTCTGTTATTCTCTCTCCTCCTCTTGGCCAGAGTTTATTGAGTTCCTTGAATGTAGAGATAAATTTCATCATAAGCCTCTAAGCTCCGCAATATTTTTCTTGTGCAGAGGTTGACAGACAAATCTCATATTCTCTTTTTGCTTGACTTAATAGGCCGGCTGCGGGAGAGCATAATGCATTTATATAAAGCGTATGACCGTATGGTAATGATTTAAAGAGAGCAGCCCTTCTGTGATGAAATAAAATAACTTAGAAAGCATATTTCACTGGTGTAATAGTGTTTCTGATATACTTGGACTTTGTTTTAAGGGGAAAATGCAACAAGAGAACTATTTTCTCTTTCAACTGTGAGACTTTAAATTGTCTGCCTTCAATGGTATGTGATTTCTTAGACTGAGCAGCCAAAGCAGACATTTAGGCATTCATTTAATCATTTTGGTCCAAAATATGCAAATAGAAAAAGGTCTAATCTGCATATATGAAGTAATATAAGTTTTTTAATGCAAAAAAATTATGTTGTTTTAAGTAAACCACGATAGGGGTTGGTGGCTACCCTGTGACGATGCTCAGCGTCAGAATAAATATTAATCAGTTTATTAATTAATCATAAAAAAAACTAAAAATGCATATTTTGTAACACATACATTTGCAACATTCAAAAATTTACTGAATATCTTAATGGAAAGATTTTGAGTTGTAGTTTACTTATATTTGATTAATGTCAATGATTAATTTGTATATTGGAATATCAAATAAGTATTTCTTTCATTTAGTTTCTTTATTTGTCTGCTTTGTATTCATAGATACATAAAATTACTAAAATTACTAAAGTTCTAAAAAACCTACAAAAACCCCCTCCACCCCTAAACACCCCCAGCTCCCATGTGTGGGATGGGTAGCCGTATGAACATCACAAGCTCGAGTCTTCTACCGGAGGCGTGGGATCTTAGTTGTTCTAAAGGTTGCGCTCTTCTGAACTGAGATATTTGATGTTCCTCCAGGTATCTGTTGGAGGAGCTTCGCCAGTGTGGAGGAAACCGGCCCCCCAGTGCTCTGATGACCACATGCACTACTGTTGCCTGCATCTTCCAGCCTTTCTCCTGCTCTTCCTTAAGCTTTCGGCGTTCCATTTTTCTGTCTGTAGCCATCGGTAGGACTTGTTCATATCTGCCACTTCAGCTATCAGTCAGTGGTACATCCCATGCAAGAGTTTTTTCCTCCCATTATGGATCTTCCTTGTCCTTCTCCTCCAGTTTCCACTGCCTAAAAACATTAAGTGCTTCATTGCTTGAGGCTGATATATTCTTAGAGCTTGGATGTTTAATCTTGGATAGGGGCCGTGCTGCTCACTAGTCTTCTTAGCCCTTTTTTGCACATAGTGCATAGCCTCTGGACGCTGGATCTGGGATGGTACCCTCCATGCGTGGTGAGCAGTCTTCGTCTGTTAACATGTGGTCTGACCTTCCTCCTTTGGCCAGCTTATCATCCCAGCGGGGGAACTGATCACTGGCAGGGCCCACATCTTGTTCTTGGCATCGAGCTGATGCCTTACTTGTTGCATATATCTTTGTGGCCCCTTCATGGTTCACATTTGCCTGTGGTATTCCAAGGTACTTGACGCTCTCCTCAACATCTGCTCTTATAGCCTGTGGCAGTGCAATGCCGTCTGTATGGACTTCCTTCCTGCTTTTGTGACACTATAAACCTATCAGAGCCATTTCTCCACTGCTCCAGTGACCACAGGTACGACTGTTGCCTTCATCTTTCTCCAGCTTTTCCTGGACTCTTTGGTATTTCTCCTGTTTATCATATTCATAATTCTTCTCATTAAAGAAGGAACAAAACAGCTGTGACTGGAATGAGCTCAAACTGACAAAGAAAATATTATATAAAAATGTAATGAAAATCATGACATAGATTTTTAATTGTGGTTTTCAGACAAGTCTGAATCTGAGAATCTCAAACTGATCTCAAGAGCCGAGAATGAACAACAGATGAGAAACTTTGCTTTCCTATGGGCTGTCCCACTGCTCATCAGCAAAGTACTGTCATTGGTCCTGAACTGTATTGTTTGTTTGTTTTTTATTTCCACTGAATTAAATTTTAAAAAGTACTAATTCACGAATTTATAATTTAGGGGATACATCTATCATTACTCATTTCAGTCTCCAGTTAAGAAATGAGCCTTTTCTTTAATGGAAGGGTAGGAATAATTTTGCAGACAAGTGCATATTTATACATAATGACTAGTTCACATTTTAATTTTGGGATGCTGAGAACGACAATCAGCAGCACACAGTGGTATCAAGTGCCAGTTTATGGTCAGTCAACGTATAAACACTCTTGAATGCTCAGAGCTGTGAGAGGAGGAGAGTGCTGTCCTACTTTGAGTCTGGCATAATTATGTAATGCTTGAGTACCTGCAGCACCACTGGCATGACAACTTCTGACTCTGAATGTGGACTGTGGAGAGAGCAGGCAGGAACTGCACACTTCTTTTCAATCCTTTTACGGATTTCGCAATTTAATCTAATCATGAGCCGAAGCAGTTTTCCTTAGATCATATTCCTGTTTCCTTATTTAGCTTGCCGCTATTCATCTTTCACACTTTTGACTTCTCTTCTCGCTTCCTGTTGCTTTTTCTCGCCATCCAAGTTTTCCACCTCTACTCCCTTACACCCTTCCATCTTTCTCCTGATCTTTTTCTTCCTGATCTCCTGTCTTTTTCAGCACTCCTCCTCCACTGCCAGTGCCACATAGCAAATGGAGGGTGACAGTATGCAGCTGCGGGTTTTGTCCTCCAGACAGCATCTTAGAGAAAAGCTTATCCACACACAAGAACACATACACACACATGAAGGCAGAGAGAGGGATCGGCAATAAACGGAGACTTTCTGTCTCTTATATAATAGCTTTAAGATGGAGTTGCTCTGAGCGGCTTGCATACATTATGCACTCAGACATAAAGCCCGTGAATGAGGAAGATGTATCATAATATGACAAGACAATAAAGTCTTTTTCTCTCTCTTGTCCTCAGAAAGCGAATCTCCATGCTGCCTTGCAGGAGAAAAATCGTCTGAACCTTGAGCTGATCAGCCACCACCTGAAGGCATCTAAGTATGACCAGGTCAGTCATTCACACGCTTTGTGTGCAAATCATGTATTGCAAGGACACAAACATACACATATACAACGATGACCTGTGGTTGACCAGATGGTGGTCAGTGCAGAGCTGTCAAGTATCCTGTTTTGGCCGGGAAATTACTATATTTTACCCCTCTGTCTTGCCGGTCTCCTGTATTTATATTTTCCTGTAAACCTCACAGATTATGATATAATAATGAAAAAAGATAGCTTTTAAAGATGACGCAAACATGCTGCTGGTCAAGGAAGATAAATAGAAACAGAATTCACAGAAACATAGACCCTGTGATGCATTCAATGCAGCTCGGACATCACAACTCAAACAGTCGACCTCACACAATGACAACTGTATATCAAAACATAAAAAACATAAAAAAACTAAGGTTAATTGTTTTCAGAGTCTATGTTGGAAGCTTCAGAGCTTTGATATTGTATTACAGGAATATATATTAAATTGTTTAAATTTACAATGTGGCAAAATCTTTTAATGAATATACATCGAAACATCTATCTATCTATCTATCTATCTATCTATCTATCTATCTATCTATCTATCTATCTATCTATCTATCTAT
>JAVQJG010298891.1:0-13441 GCA_036024015.1 Craterocephalus amniculus | reverse complement strand
ATTTGTGTTTTCTAAGGATTTGTCCTAAGGGGAGGAGATACAGAGAAGAGCAACGGTCCTAGAATGGACCCCTGGGGAACACCGCATGATAATGAAGCAGGAGAGATACTCTACATCTTAAAAGCAAAATAATATATATGAGGGGATCTAAAAGATGTGAAATCTTCTCTTTGTTGTTGTTTTTTAATATAGACTATTAATAAATTAATAATTATCCAAAACAAAACAAGGAATGTTGGTCTGCAGGATAAATTTAAAAAAATATTCATAATTCACTGCTGATAAAAGTGGTGTGTTTTAGATTGACAGACAGAAAGTTAAGTTTTTTAATAAAGCATAAAATATCTTTTCATTCATTATTAGTAATATCAATGGGAACTTTGATTTACTTAACACAAATTGTGACCAAATAATTTAAAGAAATAAGACGTTGTTTTTTAGTATGAGTTGACAAAAATAAAAAAGTCGGGCCCTGCATCAGTGAGTATCTGCTGAGCAGAATACCTGTGGACAGGTGTAGAGTCTGATGGAGAGTTCCAGAAAATGCTTGTATTTAGCATGATTATGATCCAATGCTTGATATTTTCTCTTCAGACCATCCCAATAGAGCCAAACCATGCTGGTCAAAGTCGCCTGAAGCTCCTCTCTTCCTCTTCCCGATTCATAGTTCCACCTGTTCAGTTGCTGCCGTGTGATTGGCTGATATCTGTGGTAACAAGCAGCTGAACAGGTGAGATTTAAGCTTTTAGCTGCTGAAAAGCCAAATTAAATTACCAAAACAAAGCAAAAATGGATTGCAATTTATTCCAAACATGGCTGCAGCCTTGAGATATCTGTAAACTTTCCTGAAACTTTCTTAAAGTTGGAAAATTCCATTCAATAATAAATCCACACCAAACACAAACAAATCGCCTCAACATTTTATTCTTATGCTTCACACTTCAATTATCCTTTATAAAGTTATGTACATATAATTTGCTCCCATGGTAAATAAAATAATATCCAGTGTGGAGTAAAAGGGAAAAGAGAAGGTAATAGAGTAAACAAAAAGCACAAAAACAGAAAACAAATGTCATAAAATATATAGTTCTGATCAGAAGGAATTTGAGTTGATACTTAGAATATTGCCAGTGATTTCAATTCTTATAATAATAACAGGAGGTAGGGTAACAGAAACAAGAAATGTATTGTTGGTACAACTGGTGCTAGCAGTTGACAACAGCTCCCTCTGGTGGCGAGGCTGAGAACAACACTTACTTCCCAAAGTGCACATCATGAGTGGACTTAAATTTCAGGAAAGTTCGTGTACAGACAGACACACGTCATTAGGAAAACACTTTTCTTCCTTTCACAGAGCTTTCTAATAATAATGAATATAATATATACTTAAATCTTTTTAATTTAGCTTTAATTTGATGGTAAAAAAAGTTTCAGATCAAGGGGGAATCCGTGCGTTTATGTCCGGTACGCTGCTGTACTTTAATAAAACTGTTTCACATTATAGAGTTACAGAGGATCTGAAAATTAGATCATTTTCAGGATATTTCAAGACACTTTTTCATCTACTGAAAACAGGGCAGTGAAGTGTGAGGTGAGCTTCAGTCTAGTCGTTCTGTACCACGATCGCAGCAGAGTACTTTCATTATTTCATTTATTTACCGTTTTACTGACTGTTTGGTGGAATCTATGTAGAAGTGGTGGAAAGAAAAGAAAAAAAGAAATGAGAAAGTTACTCCAAGTCACGTCTCCTGATCTGCGCCGAGTTAATTTTACAGCCAGAATGACATTTGGAGTGTAAAAAAAACCTGACTTCAGCCGTTTGGGACTAAAAACGCAAGATTTTTTTCCCCCTTTTCTTCTTGACTTTGGTTTTAAAAACAGATTAAGAACTCTAGCGTTGCATTTTACACGGTGATTACATTTTATTAAATGTCTTTAAATAAGGCAAAGTTCATTACATGGTACCACACTGCAATTCAGTATGAATTAACGTACGTGTTGCACCACCGCAGGAAATATTTAAGTCTAAAAATCGAGTTTTCCAAGTCTGAACACACACATAGCGGCAACTGTTGCTCAACTACGGGAGAGAAGTACAGCCCATGAAGAAGAAACATTAGTATTTAGAGATTAAAGTCTGAATTCTGAGATTAAAGTCCGAATTCTGACATTTTCCATTTGAAAAAATCCTCCCTAAATTTTTTCTAATTTTAATTTTCTGACAAAAGTCAGAATTCTGAAAAAAAAAATAAAGAAAAAGGCCAAATTCTGACTTTTTCCATTTAAACAAATTCTCACAAAATATTTTTTTCTTCTGGAAAAAGTCTGATTTAGATTTTTAAAAAGTCCAAACTTTGAGAGTAAAGTCCAAATTACGAAATTAAAGTCAGAATTTCGACTTTTTCCATTTAAATAAAGTCCTCCCTATATTTTTTCCTTTTTTTTTTATCAGATAAAAGTCAGAACTCCGACTTTTTATCTGAAACTAAAAAAAGAGAAAAATAGAGTCAAAATTCAGATTTTTTCTCTCTCTCAGAAATCAGACTTTAACCTCAAAATTGAACTTTTCCTTCAGTGACTGACCCCTCCTCCGCACTTATCGAGAAACTATCAACTAAAACATTTGGTTAAGGTCAGAAAGCGCGCAAACCCCCGTGATGTACGTTACCGTCCAGGATGTTCACCGGCGGCGACGCGTCACTTCAGCCGTTTCTACGGAAATGAAAGCGAGCAGCAGGAATAAACTCTGCGATCTCGCCCTGCATCACAGCCACGTTTGAACGTTTTCCCTCTAAATTAATCATCAATATCCAATCAGAAATATGGGCGTCGTCCCGATTACGTACGGAGGTATTCTATTAGAAATTTACCCCCTTTCTGTGCGACTTTGTGTTGCCAGATTTGCTCGCCGCGTGACGATGAAGCGGAGAGCTTCTGCTGAATCGATGGGCCGGCTGTGAGGATAGATGGCAAAGGCCCTGCAGCACTATCCGATGTTTCTATTTCAGTCACGTCGGCGTCGCTGGGCACAGCAGAACAAACGGGGGGTAAAAATAAAATAAAAAATCTGAGTTTATTGATTCCTGAATGGATTTGCTTCACGCTTCCTGTGACGCCGCCTGCCCGGGCGGGTGCAGCGCCGCAGGGTTGCCTCTGACCTCGCCGCTCCGCTGTAGCCACGTCTCTAATCATCGTTTACACACACATACACACACTCACACACACACAATGTACAATAAGGCAAATAAACCAAACGTAAGCTTTTAGTTCGAGTGAGCGGATCACCTGGAATATACTTTAGAGAAATAATATTTACGTCTCAGCATCTCCGTTCGGTGTTAAAGTTCCCGTCGTTCTACGGTCTCCGCCGGCACCGAGGTACGGCGTCACAGCTCAAGGTCCGACATTTACAACGGAGGAAAGGTGTTTTATTATTACTAAATAAGAAGCACGGTGGTTTAAATAAAAGTCCTTGGCCCACTCGGGTCGGCGGATGAAGCGGCTCCACATCCACACCATCTCGCTTTTTTCCTATGTTCTATACTTAAAGTTAAATCTTGAAGCGTGTTTGTTTATTTTGTGTAATTTAACCCTCTGCAGCGCCGCATCAGGCTTCCTCGGGCGCCGTGGGCCTCTTCAGGTCCCGGATCTGCTTGATCAGATAGTTTTTCTCGTCGCAGAACTGCTCGTCTTCGGATCGGTCCGTCTGGAAGTGGCTCAGGAACTCCACCAGCTTGGTCTGGTTCTTCAGCAGGATGTCCAGCACCGGCTGCGTCTTGTTGGGGTTCGCAACGAATACCTTAAAAGGAAAATGCAGAAAATGTCAACCAAGATGTTTTACTCGCATATGAACCACTTTCTTTCCTATACGTTGCTTTTCAGAGAGCGATCTTAAGTTTAACTTTAGGGGTGCAGGAAGAAACGGACTCCAATGAAGATTCTGAATCGATCCAAAATTCCTAAAAATTTATGTTTTACCACTTTAAAAGTGTTTAAAGTATGACGGACAACTTTCACAGCTGTTAAGTGACAAAGAAAAGTTAAAGTTTGCAGGTAAGCAAGAATAAAATGTCACCTTTTTATCGAAAGACTGTTTTTTTTTTTTCTTTTTAATGCTGTAATCACTTGATTTTGCTTGAAAATCACCTTTCTAGCTTATAGAGAGACGGAGTTAATTCAGAAAAAAATGTCAGAGCAAACATGATGAAGTGAAGCCTTATGAAGAAGGTTAGCTTCTTTCCCAAAAGAAGCCAAGACTTCTGAAGAAAACATTACAGAATTAAATATAACAATGTCGACATGAAGGCTGTAAATTAGGGATCGACCGATGTGCCCTGGATGTTTTATTTTATAATCTTCATCATGTAACAAAAGTTAAAAATGATTAAATCTCTTTATTAAAAGAATAAAATTATGAAACATCCAGTTTAGTGAGAAATGTGTCTTAAAGTTGTAATTTTAACTTAAATCTGCATCTAATGATACCAGAGAATGATGGTGGAGATTTCTGGAAGATCCACATCGTTACACTGACCGGTTTTACTGGGTTATTCTGGGATGGCAACTGGGACGCTGCATTAAGGGGTTGTTATCTCATATGGAGAGTATCCGCTGGAATAAAGCTTTATTTTTACATTTAGACTGTAACGGTGTCAGCCCTTCCTCATGCTAATATCGTGCTGCAGGGTGACTGTGGCTCAAGAAATGATGCAAAGTTCAAACATAAATATTCAAAAAGAGGAATAAAAACTTGTTTCTAACTACATTCAAGATGAGAAATAAAATAGAGACATGTATGAAAAATTATCAATCGTTGTTTCATCTTATCAGTCATTAATTGATAAGAAGCAATTTTTCTGAGAGGCTGAATTTCCCTCTGAATCTACAGGTTCCTTTCTAGGAAAATGCAAATAATTTCCCTTAATAACAGATTTATTATCAACAGCAGGAACACATTCACACAAGGAACAATGCAAACAAAGATATTATTATTATTAATAACAATAAATAAAAAGATAATGTCTATGGTCAGAGGACAGCTTCTCTTGTGTTCCTACATGTGCATCACGGATTTCTGGCATCAAGCGCCCTCATGTGGGCTGGCGAGGAATTATAGACTCAAAACATTTAATTGCAATTAACTTAATTTAATCGGGCAATTTTTTGTTTGATAGCCAGTTCAATGTTTTTATCCCTAGCATTTATATATGAATACCATTTCTGCGTATGCATGTGTATGCACATAATAATTGTGGATTATATGGATAATGGATAGTTATTTGACAGAGAAGCTAGGATGAGTAGGAATGTTCTTCCCACTCCTTTTTCCAACTCATTTTAAATTGATTATTAAATGTTATCATTATTTTTGTAATTTTATTAGTATTTTTATTTAACTCCTCTTTTGTTTGTGTTCTTATTTTTGTTGGAAATAAATTAATTAATTCATAGCACTGGCAGGATAATTAGCTGCACTGGTGACCCATGTTTTATGTGCGCACCTTGAAGACGTGGAAGGCTTCGAACTGGATGTTTCGGCTGTTATCTCTCAGCATGTTCATCATCAGTTTCAAGTTTTCTGCCCGGCTGATGTACTTCGTCATGACAGTGAAGTTGTGTCTGTCCAGGAGGAGCTCGCCGAGGAGCTGAAAAACAGAAACCAGCTGCGTCAGCGCAACCAGAGCGAGGGGGCGCACACCCGACGGTTTAACGCAGCGCTACCTTCAAAGACTGCCGCTTGGTCACGTAGTTGTCCGAGTGCAGAAGCTTTTCGTAATCCGTGAACACCTGCAGAGACAGCGGAAAGGTGCGCTGAGTACGAACAAAGCAGGTTTGCTGTTACCGAATAAAACGAGGCGCAGAAATCTCACCCTGTCGTAGTTGTTCTCCAGGAAATCTGCACACATAATCTTGTGTCTTGTGAGAAGATCCTGAGAAGAGTAGGAACAAAATAAAAAATGAGCAGGTCTGAATAACTTTAGATACGATTCAGAAGTTTACCAAGTTTATTCTGGAACATCAGAAAATGCAATTAATACATATTTCATATTCAATAACACAAAAATGAATAACAACTAAATTCTATCCATTTCCTTTAAATCTTAAAACGTGTGTAAATCATGGTAAAAAACAGAGTGGGTAGAGCTAAAAACATTGAGGAGTACTTCTACTTTTTAATGTTTGTATATCAAAAATGTTATCAAATAATTCATTAATAATATGTAATAGTATTATTAAATATTACAAATATGGAAAAATAATTAAGCTATTGTACATGATAGAAGTTGTGTTTTGTTGAAGTCATGTAATTTATTTGTTTTGATTTACCTCCTGTCCTATAAATGAGGCTTGTATGATGCAATAAATAATGGACTTTAGAATAAATAATTTTTTTTATTGATTATTGATTTATTTTTTGATTGAGAAGATTTGTGGTTTTCCTCTGTTAAATATTCTCACCATCACATCTGAAATGCATCACGTTATCTATACAAAATCTGCATTTTATAGCTCATTTCACCTTTCAGATGTTCCAACACCAAAGTGCACAGTTGCTGGGGGTGCACACATAATCCTGTTGTACGTGCAATTGTACAGCAAAAAAAAAGGTGTTTGTTTACATGTTTACAGTTTTTACTCAGATCTGAAAACTGATACGCTAACAGTAGAATAAATGGAATATTTGAAAAGAAACTAACACTTCAAATACTGTTGGAACAAGTTGTTCTAACTTCATTTTCATTGTGCTTGAAATTAAATGTTAAATGTTTGGTTTGCAGAACTGCAATACCACACCCAGTCTGGTCATGACAGCCTTTAAATGCTGGATTTCATTCATTAAATGTATATAGAGAATATGAAATAGATGTTTTTTTAGATCATGTATATAACGTGCAAAAAAACTTAAAAAAAAACTTCCCAAAGAAGCATCAAGCACAGAGCTCACACCAACTTTAACACTTTTAAATCAGAAATAAAGAAGAAAAAACCCTGGGATGGCCAAATGCTTTTAAAGTAATTTTGTGCAATCCGTATGCGACAGCCTGAACAGCAAAAATCTGATTTTTGTGTGTTTCATTTCTGCTGTTCTTCTGTCTGAACCATAATGTCACATTTCAACCAACTTTTACAACACTGCAGTGAAACAGACGTCCAATCTGCAACGGGAAACACTGCAAAATGTAAACAATGAACTAAATATTATTTCATAATTTGATACACATGCCAACATGCTGCATCCATGTTTACATCAACAAAGACGGCGTACCGTTTTACGTCAGATCTTCAGTAGATGCGGGCTACTTCAGCAGACTGAAATGCCACAGACTGGCCCTGCTAGGGGTGCGTACTGGCACCAATCTGGCCGTACGATTTAACAACACAGGGCCAACAGTACGACATATCCCCATATACAGGTGCTACTGGGAAATGAAAATATTCTGGAAAAAGTGCAGCATTTCTGTAACTTAACTTCAAAGAATAAATGTACAAATATAGACAAATATTATGCAAATCAATATATGTAAGCTTGTATTAATAGTAATAATAATAATAATGATAAATAATAATAAATAAATATTATTTCAAAAGCGCCTTATCAGAGCACCCAAGGACACTGTACAAATAGATAAAAAAAATAATTATATTTTGCTGATCAGAATTTGCAGCTTCAGAAAACCTTGCTTGAAATTAATTTAAAAAAGGGATTTAAACATAAAAATGTCAGGCCTCTGAAAGTAAAATCTTGCATCTGTACTTAGTACATAAAATGTGTTGGTTAATGTTGAATTACCTGAATAAATTTAAAAAAATATATCATTCATAAATAAATGATAATATGGATACCACTACTGTCTAATGTTTGTGTTCATGGGATATTGTGGATTTTTTGGGGGAAAAATGTGATTTCTTTTGGGGGAGGTTAAAGAAATTCATTTTTCATTTAAAAAAAAAAAATATATATATATATAGCAATTTCTTGATTTTGAAAAAAATAACTTCAGATTTTTTTCCCATAAAAATCTAGTAGCTAGAATATTGATCAAAATCGTCATGTAGAAAATTCTAGCGATATTTCAGTAAAACAACATTTTCACCCCATATTTCCCACTGGAGACTGAAGGAGGTCTAATTCAAACTATAATACAAACATAAATATCTGATCTCAGTAAGCACAGCTTCAGCCTACATGCTGATGGTGGGGGACGGCGGGGGACAGCTGGATAATGGACTGAGAATCAATGTTCTATCGTTTAATCTAAAACAGTAGTCGCTGCTCACTTTGCACTCAAAAACTCAAAAACTCCTTGGTGTGACTCACGATATCTGCATGATTTCAGGTCAAATTGCATGACTGCAGCACAACATGGCAGCAGGTCTGTGTATGTCAGGAAATTAAAAAGTTAAAATGTGCACCTTGAACGAGGCAAAGGCATCGGAGGCGATGTCGAAGGTTGAGAGCTCCACGTATCGGAAGAAGCAGTAGAATTCCTCGGAGAAGAGCACCGTCCTGGCCAGAGGCTCGTGACGCAGACACTCCCTGAGCATCATGCCACAGTTCAGAGCCACTTCAGCGCTCTCGTACCTGTGCAGGTTAACACACGTCAGGATCACAAAGTTTCACACATGGAGCAAGACATTTCAGACACAACATATCCTGAGCTGCAAAGACGCAATGTCTGGTTTGGATGGCTGCCTCTCGTAATAAAATTTAAAAGGTTCTCTTTGTAGGTGTGTTTTGCAAAAAGAACAAACAAAACAAATGGGAAAGAAACACAGTGGGAGAAATATGATAATATATAACCAACATTTACAAAAATGTATTTATTTTGATCATGGCTGTCAAAATGAACCCATTCATGCAGAAATAAATCTAAAATTAGCTTAATTTATAACACAGTGATGCTTAAATCCACATAAATCAGCATTATTTATGAAGACTGACGGTTTTCACGCCTCATATTTGTCATATTTCTGATGCTGGGAGGAAGTAACTACTGTAGTATCAAGCCACATGAGAGGTTGTAATGTAAAGGAAGAAAAATGTGTTGTATCAAACGTTTCATTGACCTTCTTTTATTCTATTGCACACACGTCTATTGTGCGATACATATCGTTATGGAATTATCGCCCAGCCCTGGTATCGGTGTTAACAGCTGTTAGCGAGTCGTGGAAAACTTGCCGCCTCATTTTCCCTCCGGCCGGATGAGGTGATGGATGTGAGTGAAAATTCACAGCTTGTTGCTTCCATTTAATACGTTGATAGCAACTAGGGACGGGCAGATTTTAATCGTTTGCATTATTTTTTAATTGATTAATCAAATGCATCTTCAGACTGGTGCCGAAGTTGTTTGTTAGCGCATATTTTCCAGTGTAACCAGTAAATGATCCCATTTAACTGCCACATGAGTTGTCCATCTTGTAATAAAAATCGAAACTAGGAAGCACTTGGTTTTTTCTACTTTCACCTAATTTAAATATAGATATAAATATTGAATTTTTATATAAAGATTTTAATGATTAAATTGATAATCGATTGTTAATTCTACTGATAATCGTTAAGACAATTTAACCAAATGCCCATTCCTAATAGTGACAATATTTATAAAGACTTCTGTTTTGCAGAACAAACACCAGGAGAGGACATTTATCATTTTAACATATGAATTTAGTCATGGGGTATTTTTAACATGTTTTAAAAATTCCATTTTAAAACTTCTGCAATGTGAAAGTTTTCTCTTGTTGCATATTTTAACAAACTGGGCTCTGATGGTTCAGCCCCGTTTACTTGGTTGGGGGGTGCATTGGTGGAAAATCTTTAAGAAGCACTGCTCTACGTGAACGACAGCTGGGGATTTTGGAGCTCTGAAACAAGCATTCTTCTATCTCTTTATCCATCGACATGTGAATGCAACAAGTTCCTGCTTGCTCCTCTGGGAGCTGTTGAAACACATACCGTTTAAGGCCATGAAACATAAGGGAAGTTTGCAGAAAGTAAAACGATATATGGTTTAAAACCAACTTCTTCCCGATTTTATATGCATTTGCTCCCAAGATGCAATCAAACTAGAACAATAAAACAAGGAAATGCTGATCTCCTGTGTTCTGCAGAGCTGAACTTACCCTTTCAGAAGCATGAAGAGGATCTGTGGGTGTGTAGAGATGTATTCTACTGTGGGCGTGCGAGTGCCAATCTGACGTCTCACTATATTGCTGAACAAATGGACCACATCCTTCTTGCCCTGTGAAACAACAAGCGCTCTGACAGATGAAGGCTGACGGGATGCTGATATGCAAAGACTTTTTTGCTTAAGGCACAGAGCTCAGATCGGGCATGCACACTCCCGCTGACTATTCGACGGCTGCAACAAAGTGATCAATACTTTTTTCACTGCTAAATTCAGCAATGACACAAAAGTATTTTCCTCACCTCAAAGTCGATCTTCTGCAGGTTTGCAATGAGCGCAATGAGAAGGTTGGTATTGTAGAGCTCTTGTGCAAGCTGAGCCACAGCTTCGGTCTGAGGCTCCTTGTCGCCCGTTCCACTTAGCACTTCTTTCAGTGAGGCAAGACTTTTGGACACCTCCTCTGCAACCTTAGTAACCAACAGCAAATCAACAAAGCTGGCAATTTCATGGAAATGTTATATTAAATATATAAATATTTAAATGCATGATTCAGAAGAATAAAAAAAGATAATAAATTCTTACCTTTTCACACTTCTTGCTGTCACCAGCATCCAGCTTTTCCATGTATGCAACATTATCCTTCAAGCTCCTCACTATTTCAGCCGGGTTCTTCTGAGACTTCCCAAATGGAAAAGGCATGACTGTAGACAGGTAATCCAAGTCCGAACCACTGCAGAAATTTAACAAAGCTTGAGAAAAACAAACAAAAAATCCCAAATAATTAGAGATGTCCTGATCCCGATACCAGCATTGGTACGCGCCCTGATACTGGCCTATTTTGCTGTACTTATACTGGGTCAAATACTCGTTCATGACAGCATCCATGGGAGGAGGGAAGGAGAGATGTCATCATTTACTTCCATATAAGTTAATAAAGTTAGTTAATTTTAAGTTTAAGGGATTTGAAGGTAGTCTACTGACAAGTAAAGTTATTGTCATGGTATTATTAATTATTAATTACTTGTATCTGTACTCTGTATCGGCAAGTATTCAAATGAATGTACTCCTACTTGTACTTGGTTATCAAAAAAGTGGTGTTGGAACATCCCTACAAATATTAAAAATAAAAAACTATCAAGTCTATTCCCAGCAGTTCAGCTTCCTCTATCTGTTTGTAAGAGAAAATGGCTGTTATAATGCTAATTCATTGACTTCATTAGGGAATTCTTATTCCAGAAATCTGCATTTATATATTTCCCAAAGCATGAAATAACTCAACTAGAAGTAGAAAATGGAGACTTTTAAGACATGCACAATCCAAATCCACTGCAAACACACAGCCTTAATATCACACAAAGAAACTGAAGACTTGTTAGAGAATAGCATGTTGTGCAATAAGTACTTAAACACTGAACAGTTGTAAATATGCATTCACAAGTTTTGAAATATTATAAAGTTATAACCTTGACTTTTTGAGATTAATAAATTAACAATTGTAATTGCCGTTTCCAAAATCACAACCATCAAAGTGAGACGAAGTGCAACTAAAAGCCAGCAGGGATGCAAAACAACCCAAACGGAGCCACACAATGACCACAAATAGATGCAAATGACCAAAGTTGTTTGTATTTATGTATAGAAGAACAATAAAATGGCCTTTAAAAGAAAATAAACATGTAAAGAGGCTGAAAAGTGACACATCAGCAACATATACAGAAAAATAACATTTACTGGGCTTGTTTTAATCAGTCTGGGTATAAAAGGTGAAGTGAGGGGGCTTTTTGCTCGTCTGTGCCCCCGGTGCCTGTTGTTACATAATCCAGCCCTGCTTATAGCCAAGTTATTTGTAAATTGTAGCTAAAATTTGACAAACAAAAATCAAGATACCACAACATCAAACATTGGTGACTTTCGTTTTTTCTAAAAAATAGCCACATCTGATTAGCTGCTTTTAGAAAAAAGAAAAAAAAAAAAGACACCGAGTACATTTCCGCCAAAGTAACTCTGCTACGTCGAGTTCGCGAAGTAGCGAGCAGACGTTAAGCTAGCTCTGCCGCAGGATAAAAAGCTAACTTTTAAACCGGCGCGAGGACGAGTGACGTTGAAATGTCAACGTTACAGCGTGTCCAACAGCAAAGTTGAGCTAGCTTGTGACCTAGTTAGCAGTCGCGCGAGAGAGATAGGATAGGGGCGAACTGATGACAGGTCCGGGTCTGAAGTTTAGGGCCGCGGAAAACACACACAACAACCGGCTCAAACGCACCGTTTGGACCGTTAGTACTCACCGAATGAGGGCAGTTCTGAAGCCGGAAAGGCGGTGGGTAGCTGGAAGTTAGTTAGCGAATTGTCTTCACTTTCTTTATCCAGTGTAACGTTACTCTGAACAGAACTACAGAAAAGTGTGTAACGCTATCTGAGTTGTGTAGCCGCTGGACGTCAGCTAACGGGCGACCACCATATTCCACGTGAAGTTCTCTGCCGTCGCCTGTAACTTGCAGCGGACTAGTGGAGCGGAGAGAGTCGCTGGGCTAGCCTGTCTGACAACTTCATTTCCCTGTTCTGCAGTAGGGAAGCAGCGGTGCTCTCCTCACACCGGGGACGCGGGGCGGGCGGGTTGTCCCGGACCAGATGACTGTCACCGGCTCCAGCCTATCGCTTTCACCGGAGCTCCGCTCTGGAAACGCCCCCCGCCAGCCAAAGTGCGTATGTTTCAGAACCTTTATTTTTCATGTGGGTGGTGAGATGGAAAAATCTAACTGAAGGTTTCTTACCGGGCTGCGCTGCAGGTGAAAAGAAGCGCAACTTAGTTCTGGAGAAACGATAAGGTGAGGTTGTGAAATGGTAGAAGTGGTGGTTTAAAAGTACGGAAGCGTGTAGCTGTCACTTAAAAAAAAAAAAAAGAGAGAGAGAGATAAAAACTGTTTCTCTGAAATAGATCATTCACCAAAAAATTCGAAACATCTGGTTTTCTGTATTAGCCGGGTTTATTTTAAAAAAAGAATTAAAAAGCTCAATTTCTCTGAATTAGGTTTTTTTTTTTTTATAAAAAAGAAGTTAAATGTTTTTCTGAATTAGCGAGATAATAATAATAATAATTATTATTATTTTAAATGAATAAAAAAGCTGCTTCTCTCTGAATTACACCATTATTAGAGAATATAAATAAAAAAACAGTGTTTCACTGAATTAGGTGTTTTTTAAATAAATAAATAAAATCCATATTTTTTCTGAATTAACGAGATGATGATGATGATGATAATTATAATAATATTGTTATTATTATTATCATTTTTACAATAAGTGAATAAAAAAGC
>JAVQJG010298852.1:0-17020 GCA_036024015.1 Craterocephalus amniculus | reverse complement strand
CATGTGAGGTTAATTGGGCACTCTAAATTCTCCCTAGGAGTGAGTGTGTGTGTGAGTGGTTGTCTGTCTCTCCGTGTTGGCCCTGCGACAGACTGGCGACCTGTCCAGGGTGTACCCCGGCTCTCGCCCCTTGACAGCTGGGATAGGCTCCAGCACAACCGCGACCCACTTGGATTAAGCGGTTCAGAAAATGGATGGATTACCAGAGAAATGAAAAATGTAAACACTTAAAATAGAACCAAGCATTAGGAAAATTAAATAATTTCTAAATAGATAGTTCATTATACCTGAATTAGAAAACCTTGAGGTACTTCTGAATAATGCATATTCCTAGATTTATTTTGAGCAACTTCTGCAGATTATATGAATCCAAAGCAATTAACTTTAATTGAATTTGTTAATATACATCCATTTTTGCATTTGACCTTTAGCACGTTCACCACTTTATGTTGTGGTTTCATCTCACTTATGAAAATGTGTTTTGACATTGAGGCAGCAAGTAGCGAAGCATTTTAAGTATTATTTTATTAAATCCCTGTTCACTCATGCCTTTAAGTGTGAAGCAGTGGGAGGTTATCGTCACATTTTTCAGCCTGAGCTTCAAAATGTCTGTAATATTTATTATGTCTTGTTTTTTTATGATGCATGGACATCCAAAGCATCTGTTAATCCTGTTAGGGTGAGCCAGCCCATAACAGGGCCCACAAGATTGAAGAACTACACAGTTTAGACAAGATAGCAAAACAAATGAGCAAAAATTGATCCACTGTTGGCTAAAATTCCGAATATAAATTCATCCATTTGTCTTTATCTGAAACACACAATACTGCCAATCTGGTTTCAGTGTATTTGTTCTTTTCCAAACTCCCTACCTCTTTTGTTTTTCATTCTGTTTTCCTTTATCTTCTGTTCCTTCTCCAGCTGTGGACTGCATGGTATCAGAGTGGTCCGAGTGGTCCGAGTGTAACAAGTCCTGTGGTAAAGGACACACCATTCGTACCCGTATGGTCAAACTGGAGCCTCAGTTCGGAGGCAGCGCTTGTCCAGAGACCATCCAGAGGAAGAAATGCAAGATCAGAAAGTGCAGGACAAAACCCAGAGAAGAGAGAGGAGGAGGAGGAGGAGGAGGAAGGAGGAGGAGAAGAGGTAAACAGGGAAGAGATGCGGCAGTGGAGGAACAGCCAGGTTGGTGATGGCAACCTGTTTAACCTCATTCATGTAACATTTAAACAATCCACACTGTTAAACACATCACATGCTAACAGGCAAAACACAAGCCAGCATGAAGAAAATGTCTGCATAAATTCAACAATGCATGCATGGAAATGAGTTTAGAATTGAAATGAGAAAAAAACTGTGATGTCACAGATACAGTTCAGTTCTGCTTTGGATAAACATGCGTCTGAAGCCTGCAGCTGTTTTCAGCCTCCTCTGTCTGTCTGTCCTTCGTTCCAACAGATTGCAGGATGCATCCGTGGAGCAGCTGGACAGACTGCACCAAACCATGCGACGGAGGGATTCAGGAGCGCTTCATGAAGGCCAAGAAAAGGGCAAAGGGCAGCTGTAAGGACCGGAGGGAGATCCGTGCCTGTAACGTTCATCCCTGCTAGGGGGCACTACTGAGTTACAGAGAGGAGGGGAGCAGCAAGATTAAACACATGAGATATGAGTTCCTTTTCACAAAGATGATAACAGCCTTTGATTTATCTGTGTGAAGGGAGGCGAGGAAGATGATGGGTGAGTAAAAAGTGAGAGGATTTGGATGAGAAAAAGGAGGTGACTTGCCGTTTAGTGAAGCCATTGTAGAAAATTAGAAAACAGGGCTGAATTTTTATTTTAGACCACAGTGGAAGTAGAGTGTAACGTCTGTGTCCTGCAAAGAAAAACAAAACGTTTCGGAGGAATTTAATGAAAAGAAACAGCTTCATTAACAGCGCATAAATCATTTCCAGTGACTCTTGTTTTAGGCTGTCGTCAGTCTTTGACGCTGATGTATGAAATAAGGACAATGTATGACACGTTCCCTCCTCTTTTCTGAGGAAAATCCTGCAAGGTCCCAAGACCTTCTACAACCCTCTGCAGAAATGGCCAATTTTTAAGTGACAGGTAATTTTCATTACAGTACTTAACTAGCTGTAAATCTCTTTCAATTCATAGTACAATGTGTGAACATTATCTCTGCAAAGGTAAACTCTGACCATGTGACGCAGAACAAAATTAGAGCAGTTTTAGTCCAAATAATTCAGATGAGGCCTCTAAAACAGCCCTCATGACATAACTGAGTCATCTGTTCTTGAACTCTCCTCTTTTTGGGGGCCTAAGGTTTCTACTTTTCCAAGTAAAAATTTCTCTAAGTTTTCTACCAGAGCCTGTGGAGTTCCCTAACATTCATGTAGTGGTTGCTGCAGTGTGTTCACAATGCACCGTTTCACAGCATCACATCAGAGCTTCTCTTTTTAAACCTTCACAAGTAGTCAGGCCAGCAGCTTCCAACTCTTTCAAGTCTTTGTTCTGCTGTAACAGTTTCTACATCCAGCAGGATGAGCCTGATTACCACAGTGTCAAACTGTTCTTTTAAGAGGATACTCAGCTTCTTTTCTGTGTGTTTTTCCAAATAAAAAACAGTGGAATTCTATAGAAATGATAACTTCTTAATGTTCAATATCCACATCTTGTAAATCAAACCTAAGCTTTTGAGATGGTGTGTGATGCTGTTACTTAACTGAGGAAAAAATGGTCTTAATGGAACATGAAATTGTCTTCTTGCAGGACACAGATGGTTACATAGGGAGTTACTTAAGACTTCTGGATGTACTGTAAATCTGTTATCTAACCACATATATAAGTGACACTGCTCAGTAATTACTAAAACCACTTTCCATATAAACAGACACATTTAAATTGAGATGTTTTATACTGTTGAAATTAGTCTTTATATACTGTTCTGCTGTTAATCGGTCGTTTCAGCTGATGTAGCATTGAACCTGCAATAGTCGTCACTCTACCATAGAACTTTATTTTAGCATGTGCAATTTTTGATTTTGGCATTACGCTTTATCAGATGTAGTAGTTGTCTCGAAACAGGTAGCTGAATGACTGTATCTGCCTTTGTTAGTTTCTAAAGACGCATACAGATGCAGCCCTCGGAGTGTGTGTTTGTGTTGTGCACATGTGCTGTGCTGCACCGGTGCTTCGTTCAGACTGAAAACACAGTAGAGGATATAGATGTTTGTACGTGCAGCAGACTGTTAACTGGGGCCTTTGGCTACGCTTTGTTTTCTTGTTTTGTTTTTGTTTGCGCTCTTGATTGTGTTGCCATGATAACAGTGATCTGTAAAGTCTTTTTTAGCACTCTTCAGCAGATAATGTTGCTTTTTATTTTTCTGTTCAAATAAAAAACTGTCTTAACCAAAGTTGTTTTCTTTTTTTCTGTTGCTGTTTTCTCTAACTTTTCTTTGTGTTAACATTTTCTTTTTTTTCCCCCTCCACCTCTGTATCACATGACTATTTTGTAAGAAGCCACCTTTACAATAAAAAATGCAAATGTGAAAATGTAAAATCGCTGAGCTGGTATCGTCATTCATCTTTCATTTTGTTGCCTTTTGTATTGTTAACATAGCCAATGGTTTAAATGCAGATTCGAAAAGGAGTGTAACAGTAGAAAAAATATTTGCCCTGCATGATACTTTGCAGTTTTTATAAAGTAGATTTATGTGGTTTCCCTTCAAGCGATGCAAATGAGCTGCAGAAGTGTCTTTATGACAAAATATGCTCAAATCATGGTGGGTACATTCTGATTTTCTATAAAAAAGAGGCAAAATCACACATAAACATAGTATTCCCATATAATTCATTGGTATTCAATCTATAGTAATTTCCTGTATATAATTAAACATATAAGACAAGAAAAATATAGAATTTTGTAATGTAAAATATGTAGGAATCCTGTTTTATGAAGATTTAAAAAAACAACAAAGAATGATAAAGTAATAACCCAGAGGAAAAAGCTGAGAACATTCACTTATTATCAATATAATAATGAAAAAAAATACATCAAATCTGTGAAATTTGTAAATCTCCCCATTTGCAGAGCTGATTCCTCAATCAAACCCCTGTTTTTCTTTTCTGATCATAGTTGTTGGAGCTCAATATGACACTAATTTTATCAACCAGTAATTAGTGTACTTACACGTTCACATCACTAGATGGCGATACAAGGCTTTAGAGTCCTGCAAGTCATAATGAAGAAGGTCAATTTGATACATTAAATTGAAAAAAGGATTAACAGGGCTGACTTGGTTTAATTTTGACCACACATATTATCACAGTTGTTTCCTCCAAACATCACATGTTAGACTGTGAACTTTAAATATCTCTAACTAACCTTTAGTTGATATGCAGCCATGATGCTAGAGTTTACATTTCCAGCTAATCCAGCTGTCCAAGGTAAACAAATTTTCTGCCACGCTAACAAATCTTACAGCAGGATTAACCAAACCAGGCATCTGTGGAGGTATTGTCTTAGAAGCCAGAGAAATCTATTCAGTCCCTTATTCTCTCAAAGTTCTCTTATACCCAGCATGATTAGTTACTTTTATTTACTAAATACAAATATGTAAATTCTTTCTTTATCAGCCCCGATCAAACGATTATTCTGACAGAAAAGCATGAGTCACAGTGAACCTTTTAACCTCAGCTGACCTTTAAAGTAAATACAACAGGACATTAAGTGTCATAAATAATAGAGATTGGATAAAATGATAGCTTTTTATCTACAAATGATCAATATTGAATGATGTTTTGCAGCTCCTGATGTTTCAGCTCATGCAGTGAGAGAAACAATTAAGACACTTTTGGCTTCAAACACTAGAAGCACTTTGTAGCAGTTCCCATGGTGCTCACTGCAAATCACGAAAATGTTTGTCTGTGCGTGTCTCTTAAAGCAGTGAGGAACCTTTTGATTACCTTGCTCATACATTCAATATTTAACCCCAACAAACTCTCAAAACTTGTCTCTCACTAATGTTATTTTTACTTCCAAGTGATATTAAAAAAGAAAAATAAACTATTATGGTTTAATGATGGGTGCCTTTTGAAATGATGGTCAATGAATATGTGTTCTAGACTTTGATTTTTTGGGGAATATATATAGTAATGTTGAAAAAGATTTATATCTCTTAAATGCAACAAAAATTCTATCCTAAAATTTGTTTATTTGTACGAAACGTAATTAACAGAATTCAAAGCAAAGCATTTGCAGTATTTCCAATGACTGACATCACTGCAGCCCCCTTGTAAAAATGAAATGTATTTGGTGTAATTTAGGTCTTCTGAGCTGTTGAAAACTCTCTGGCCAACTATGACAATATGTACTTTATACAAATGTAATGAGACTGTTTTCCATGTAGGTTTCATTTTTGTCTCCTGCTTGCACAGATGAAAAAAGAGAGCTTTAAACAGGTGCAACAGTTGTGCCCTTACATTTACTTTCCATGATGGAAAGGGGTGGGCTTCATTAAACTGATGCAACCTTGGCAATTTTCCAAATGAATACATGCATCAGCTTTGCTTTGCTATGTTTCATCACTCGTACATCATGTTTGAGCTCGTTGACTTCTGGAGTTCTAGTAACTGGCAGCAGGTGTTTTTCATCACATCGACACCGAAGGAGAAAAGAAGCCCCCAAATTATGAAACTGTTCTCTTAATGAAATGCTGACATTTTCTGCAACATGTTTATTATACCCTGTCCATGTTACACGGTGTTGGTGTCACAGGAAACTGATAGAACACCACATTTGCATAAAAATTGAATTACACGTTTTCCAGTAAAGAAAAAAACATGAATGGAGTGGTATCACTTGAACAAATGTCTTTGCAATGTGCAAACAATTTGAATATAAAACAACTTTGGGGAAACTTTGCAAGAGGGTAAATTGATTTTTCCTAAACATGACAACCCACTTGATTGCTGGGCTGACTACTCTTCTTTATAGTTAAAAGTCTGATCCCAGTGTTTCCAGTATGACAGACATACACACAGATGTTTCAGGATGTAGACTTTGTTTTCCATTATTCCACAAACTTTAACATATTTTTGACTTTCTAATAACCCGGAACTTCATTCACAACTGACACCCTTGATTTGTTTGGGGTTTTTTGTTTTCCTTTGAAAATAAATTCACTTTGTTAAATACTCATGAAAGTCACGACCTTAAAAAAAGCATAAGGAGTGGCATGGCATCCACATTTAATTTTTAGTGAAATGTATTTATAATTATCATTTCTGAAAACTTTCTATATTCATAGATTTGCAACAATGCACATAATTTTTTCCACTTGTCCCCGGATGACTTTAGCTTCCAGTATGCCATCCTCTGGAAAGAATAATAAACTTAAACCTACTGATTCACAATTTCAACAGACTCGAGTTTTAATTATCATTAGGAATTGGCCATTTCTTAGAGGAGGTTGGAGCCTTTGTTCCCTACTGATACCCTGAAAAAGAAAAAAAAAAGTTACGACCCCTATTGAGTCCAGGGGGGAAAAGGGGTGGCAACACAAACGATCAGAAGCTAATCGTTTAAAAAGTAAACAATGATTTATTTACAGTGTGCAAACAGCCAGTTAAAACCCATAGTACTAAAAACAAAAAAACAAAAAAGGTCTCTGAATATATGGCTAAACAAAAGAAAACAACTAAAAACATCCTGTGACAGGAGGAGAAATCCACTGAACTAAAACAACAACAAAACAAGCCAAAGAGATCTGTAAAACTACAGCCAAACACAAGCACAGAACAGTCAAGCAGCCCAGCCCAAGTCACAAAGTGGCAAACTGTTCTTATCGGACACAGCTTTTTTTTTGGTGAGGAGGTGGTTATGTGGAGGTGAGTCCTCAGGACTGACCAATGGATGAGAGATGGAAGGAGTAGTCTGCCAATCCTGGAAGGAAGGTGTCAGGAGGGTGGAGTAGGATGTGGCTGAGGAAATTGAAGTGAAGTAACCAATATCCTGGAGGAGCTGGGGCACAGTCCAATTTTCATGAGGCCTAGACAGACCTAGGGCTGTAACAGGCTGCTGCTCCCGCGACCCGACCTCGGGTAAGCGGTAGAAAATGGATGGATGTTGAAACTAAAAAAATTGATTATCATTATAAACATATTCACTTATTCTATTCCATGGCCTTTTTTCAGTATGCATATTTGTCTATACTTACGTTCTTGTGAATTTCATCAGTCGAGGTCCAAGTACTGTTCCACTTCAAAGTATGCATTGTTACAAGTGTGGTCCATTTCAATAAGGATGGATCAGAGGGATTTATGTGGACTATTGGGTGTCGACAATTCCATAATGCAATGTGGTACAAGTTCTGATTTTAAATATTACAGTTTTTCTTTTTCCTTAATTGTATTGTACCCAAGCGGCAGCTTCAGGCAGAAAAATGTGATGAAGTGCCAAAATTGCAGTTCCGCTCTCATCCACTAGAAGATGGCTCCAAAAGGGAGTCAATCCCCATAGACTCCCATGTTAAAAAGACAAACTTCACAGCAGAAATGAACATGTTTACCGTCTGGTACAAAAACGTCTTCGATTGAATAGGTCAAGTTTCTATTTGTGATAACTGTGGAGGAAGGGATTTTTTTTATAGCTCATCTGCTTAGATGGTATTTAATCTAGAGATTCTTCATAATTAGGATCGTGTGCTGTTAATGTTCAGGATACCAGGTTTTTTTTGTGGATTTTGTTCACTGTTGTGACAAAGCACCTCCATGCCCTGAGCTTCTCACCCCATATAATGCCCAGTATAGATTTTTATATGGCATATGTTCTAACTAAGGGGTGGATCTAGCAAAGGTTTGCTCGTAATAAAATGTGTACTATGTGTTGCAAAAATATGTCGTAGTTAGTCCCTGTTTATGAAGATTCCAGAAAGCTTGCCATTGGGAGGAGACTATGCAAATAAATGAAACCTGTGGCTTGTTTGCAGTGACTATCCTATAGACTTTTAATTCAGCAGATAGCTCTTGTTTGCGGCGGGCTTCAGTGGTGTCTATGCCTCCTTCTTGCAGTTATTACTGCAGCCATTGTAAGTACTGTTGTGTCAGGTAATACCTGCTGTTCAGATGTGCTATTTATAGGCACAAGGCCACTGCAAAAAAGTTGCAGGTTAGAGTACTATTTAGCACCATGGTTATAAAGTTGTGGGCGATTTTTCCTCGTGCAATAAAGGTAAGCACTTGTTTTAGTAAACACAAACCTTGTACCACTTACACAGCCAAAATACCACACACAATTTATTTTGAATGCGTTCTGGGCATTTCTGCCCAAATATACAAAATACTGGGCGGCACAAGCAATGAGATTCACTAAAAGTGCAGAAGCTATTTCGGTGCCTTTATTTAACACTTTTGAAAAGCAGGTGGAAACTGCATGCAGCTTCTCGGTAAGAGTGGAAGCAGCCTTCTGCAGGAAAAGCACACATCAGTCTGATTTCACCATTTTCTGATGATCGAAGGAGTCAGGGCATTTAGTTTTCATTCTTGTATTTATTAATAATAAATACATCAAAGGGACACTGAGATTCAACCTGAGTTTATATCAATGAAACAGAATATTCACCACTTTGCTCAGTGCTTATTAGGTCTGACATTAATTGTGTCTTTTTATGTTTACGTTTTTACCCATGTCACCTTTTTAACTTTGATACACATATAGCTATTTACAGTTATTTGACAATCCCCCTGAAATGACCTATGGGTGTCCTAACCCCCAGGTTGAGAACCTCTCAATCAATACACAATAAATGATTGTCTTGCATCCAATTTTACAGCTCTCTGTTCAGCTTCCAGCGGATTGATGAAGTTTGGCTTTGGCTTGGAGAAAAAGAAAATGAAAAGAAAAAGAAAAGAAAAAGATATATACAATATATATATATTTGACACTGCAAAGCCATCTAACATCAAAGCTAGCTGTGCCATTTTGTGGTAGGCAAGGTGTTATGACATAGGGAAAACACTGTTGCAGCAACTCAATGACAGATCAAATACTTCTGCTCAGCATGTCCCTGTTGTGGACAATTTGGGACACTGGAGGATCAGTAAGGTGATACAACGCAGAGAAAATAGAACGATACATAAATATAACATGTAAACATAATATGTGCTGACTGATGCAGCTAATTGAATATTTTACTTGCAGCTGCCTTGGAAAAACAATACAAAGCCTTAGTGCATTACTCACATTTTTGTCATTCTAAACAATAAAACTGAAAATAACCATTATTTCTGAAACAAACCAAACCACCCGTTTAAGGTATATGTTTAATGCAAGAACAATACAATTTAATTTCTGTCTGTAATTTGAGATAAAGAGGCAGAGCTAAAAGCCCAGTGTGTAGAGTATAAACTAATTCTGTCCAGCAGTGACGCCTGGAGCTTGTTAATAGCTATAGTTATACTTTTTTTGAGTATTAGTACATCTACTCTGATTGCTTTTTCTAACCGTGTGGTTTGAAAAATCTAAATTATAGTGTGGAAAATAAATTACAGTGTTGTGTTTTGCTATTAAATCTAGGACCTACCACGCAAAATAGATATACAGCTGGTATACAACAGATGTGTGGACAACAGACAAAAAAATCATTTTCAGTGTAATAGAAGATCACTTTTTGTCAAACAGTTGTTTCAGCTTATCTCTTCTGTAATTTAAAGCAAGAAAAACAATGCTGCAAAATGTAGAAATATTCTAGGATACATTATTATCTCAACAGTTTCTTCAACTCCACATCTTTTCAAATTGATATGGCAGACAATTTAGATTGTTTTGTAAGCACAGGCAGATGTGATTTGCACAGAAATAATTATGTATATTATTATACTTCAGACTATATGCAATATTCTTTAAAATAATCATAAACAGGCAAGGTGTTTGTAGTGCCTCTCTTGTCACCTGCTGTTTTAGAGCACGGCTTTTGTTCAGTTCAACATTCACAAAAAACAAGCTGATACATCCCAGAGGACTTTTTAGATGTAACTGAAATGCAACATGCTTTGAAAAAATATCCATAGTTTTATAACCTCTGTTTACATACTTATTTACTAACAGTCCCTAAAAGTCATCATCAGTCCTCTTATAGAACTATAATGATTGATGTTGCATTATCTAAGTCAGCATCTTAATAAAAAAAGATAATGTGTATATGAACAGAAAAAATATGAAACACCAAGGACAAAAAAGGAGGAAATTAAAAACTATGATCAGAGCTCAGGTTCAATTAATCTTGCATCCCAATAAGAACACGAATATTGGGGAAAACTGAAAAACAGGCAATCACTAACTTAAATGAAAGCAGATACTATACTGCTTTTATATTATATTATAATTTAGGGAAACTGGAAAGTTCTTCCACCTTTTTTTTAAAAAGAAATTTTATGTTTGATTCCTTTTTATATAGTTGCCTAAACTAAAAATGTTTCAAGGGTTAAGTTTAATGTGGAGTTTATTAAATCCAAAAGAGAGTTCTGGTACATAGGTGCTGACCTCCAAATATAGGTACAGCTATCAAGAAACACTGACAACTAGTGGTTAAGATGAGCATTGCAATAAGCTCAGCGGCCAAGCACAGTTGTGAGTGGATGGTTGCTGTCAGGCAATATTCTTTCAGACAAATATTATTATTAAATATTCTTTTGGTGCCTTTAAACCTATAGGTGGTAACCCTTTTCAGAAACCTTTTGTTATACTTAGTGAACAAGAACAAAAAAGTTAAACATCTGTGAGAGTTGTAGACTTGCAAGAATTCTGACCAATCCATGCCATTCGAGGAAAGGGGGTGGGGCTCGAACAGAGCATACAATCAAAGGGTGGGGTTTATCCCAAGAGGCGTGGCTTTGAACGGTGTATTGGCGGAAAGGGGAGGGGCTTACAGGAAGTGTCACTTTCAAATCTTGCTGGTTCTAACATTACCAATTCCAGCTTTAAGGTGTTTCTTGTGCCCAACGATGCTCAATAACCCATCAAACAAAGCCGTACTGCAGTTTTAAAGCTCAGAGGATTCTTACTTCACACCCAAAGTTGTTTTTCCATTCAGAGTCACCGTAGTAGTGGTGGCAGGAACATGGCAAGTTCCATATATTTGTTTCAAGCTAAAGCAGAGGAAGAAGTGAATCGAACAGCGGCACCTTCTTCCAAATACCAGCCATAAAGTTAGGACAGCCTGCCAACTGGGTTCTCGGTTGGGAAAAACAAACTCACTATGTCATTTCTAGCATCAATTTCCTTGGAAATTATATTACTGGAATGCATAATTAGTTGAGACAAACTTTATTGTTTCCATAATTTTGTTACTAGAAGGTGAGAAAAGTATAGGAGAAAGTTGGAGGGGCTGCTACAGAGAGGCAGCTGGAAAGCTGACGAGCAAAAGTTTATTCATGAGCCATTGTGAACCTATTTTTGCACCATATTACATATTAAGGGAGATTTATGCTTGGAGCAGATGACAGATACGCAGACGCACGGAAAGATTTGTCCGTCTTCTGCGTCAATTACGCGAGTACTTTGTATGGTGCTTTTTTTAGGCTACTTGTCTTGCACATCTGTCATTCGACGCAGAAGACGGAGTAATGCCACCTGAAAGTAGTGGAGCAGAAACAAACCAAATGCATGGGAAAGACAGCGATGATGAAGATGTTTGGAACAGACGTCCCCAATCACATCCGTCAGGGAGCATAAATGAGCCTTTAGGCACACATGTAAAACAAGATGTAGTAAAATAATATATGATAGTGTTCTGCATATTTACTCGCTGAAAGGTATATCATGGACAAAATGTCATACTTCCAATAACAATAATGTCATACCCAATAACAAGGCTTTTGATTAAAAATGGAATAAAAAGCGGAATTAATTTGATAATTTACTCAAGTAATTTGTTTTGCATTACACCAATTGCCGATTAAAAGAAAAAACTAAAGTAAAAAAATACATCTGTTTTTTCATGTTACTTGTTCTAAGGATGTGTGACTGACATGTCAGAAGCTTAAGTAATGCCAAAATGATCCATTTGTCTTTGTGAATGTAGATTTTTGATGCTCTGCGTTTCTGTTTCATAGCGATGATTTTTTGCATCTCGGAGTGTTTCAGTATCTTTTCCACACAGAGATCACAAACAAGCTAGTGACTCTCAGTTCTCTGACAGGAAGAAGAAAATAGAACTTGATCATGGTACCATTAGCATGCCTGAGCAATTACAGTGTGTGTGTGTGTGTGTGTGTGTGTGTGTGTGTGTGTGTGTGTGCGTGTATGTGTCAGTGTGTGTGTGTGTGTGTGTGTGCGTGTGTGTGTGTGTGTGTGCATGTGTGTGAGTGTGTGTGTGTGTGTGTGTGTGTGTTCGCGCTCACACCACAGCTGATGCTCAGAATCCCACTGGGAATGATGTGGTTGCAGACTAAGTGACCTCATTTACAGCTCTTTCAACTTACTCTTGCTCCTCAACTACTTACTGGTGGGATAATCCCAGCACCCCCTCCCCCTGAAAACCTCTTTTCTCCCCTTTTTTCTCTTGTTATTCTGAGATCAAAAACCCCCAAATGCAGAGGGACTCCAGTCTCCATGTTGATGAGATTATAAAAATAGGGCATTATTTACCTCTCACCCTGCCTGTCTCCAGCTTTTACATTCCTTTTAGCAGAATCACACAAGAAAATAATTACCTTTTGGCTGTACTGGTTCTTGAGGTTAATGAGATCTGTTACTCAAATAACCAAGTTGACCATGAACAGTTTCAAAGCCAGGGGGAGAATCAGTTGTATTCAAGACACATATGAACACTTGTTAAAATCCACAAATCGATCTTCTTAACTCCCATGTTCAATGAAGGTAAAGTTTACAGCTTTGTGTAATTCTGGTTTCCTTCCAAATGCCAGTAAGTGTTTAACTTAAGTGAATTAAACATGTCTGAATGTGCAATCTTCAGTGATCAGTTAAAATGGGAATTGGGAAATAAACAGCACAAAGCAACAGTGTGTGGGAGTGTATTCAAATTAAGTCCTTAGTGGAACACCTACATGTCTGCAAAAGCAAAATTAACAACAAGCCTAACTATAACCTGCAGTTATTCATGATGAGGGACTGAATACTCTTATCTGAAGCCACTTTTGTCAATCAAAATCCTGCACACTGATGCATTTCAATTTATGATGATTTTGTAGCTTAAGTTGAAATAATAGTCTGTGGTTGGTGCTTAAAATGCAACCATAAAGCATAAAGTAGAGATTGTAGGGGTTTACCATGCAGCGCAGTAATTGTAATCAACATGGTTCAAATAACAAAATGCGGATCTATCAGACAAAAATCATGTCAATGCAGTTTGTTGCTTAATAGCAATGGCAGAACCAGGCTTTGTGCATATGGTGGGTGATATGGTGAGAAGGGAAATTGTCTTCCTCTTTCTAAGAGCGCATTCACACTGACAATATATGATGCATTTTGAACAAAGCCTGATCCACTTCCACAGATCTGGTTTATTCGGAGCACTGTGAACATGCGTCAAACTTTGGTGTGGACAAAAGAAAAGAAGTCTGCTTGAAAACGGGTTTTCAGTGCACTTGCAACGGAAACAATAAGCTGTATCTATATGTTAACGTGTCATTGAACCCTGGTCTGGTTTTGCTTGCAGCTGGAATGCAAGCAGGCCATCCAGTGAACCAAAGAGAGGAAATAACGTAGGATAATAGCATGTCGGACAATCGCTGCCTCTGCTGCTGCCAGAGTAAAAACAGAAACCTCAAAACTGCATAAACTGCATTTTGCTTGTGATGAACATGCGCCATGGCAAAAGGGCGAATTCCCTCATAGATCACTCCGTACTGTAGGATAGTTCGCTATTTGCTAAGATAATAGCAACACGGTCCGTGTTTGTGTATTTACAAGTTATAAAAATAGATTGTGGCCGACCGTCTTACAGTACGAAGTGAATTCGCCCTTTTTCCATGGCGCATGGTAGTGACGTAATTGCTGTTGCAGGCGGTTGCAGGTCAGTGCCAAAGGCTTGAAAGGACCCCGGAATAAGAACAACAAAGGAGTAGAAGCTGTATACAGGTCACAGAGGGATATGACTAGTATTTGCTAACAACACATTGGTAAAACCAAGGCGTTTTACGGCAGATAGTCCCTTATTTAGTGGGCGAGCAACAATTGCCTGATCGCTCCCGTTATATGGTTTTTTGCCGATCACATAAATATTTTCTGATGGAGTTTGAGTTATGCCACAACTGTCTGGGTGAGTAAATGATCACATAGCATGCTACAACATAGGTACAGGTTGAAAAATACCGAAGTTCTCCTTTAAGTTGCATGTGGAGGCTGGGCAGCAGTTGGCTGGTGTCCTAGCTGCCATATCCTTCCTCATTACACCTGTCCTGCATCTGGCAAGCAGGAGTCAGGTTTATTTGGCTGCAGGCTGCAGCAGTTCTCATCCAGACTCCCGTGGAGCTGCTGGTCCTTCCTGGAGTTTCCTGTTGTTGCCTTCCTGTTGTTCTTGTTGTGAACCTTCAGCTTGTTCAGCTGTCTTCTCTAGTGATGGTGTGATGAAGCACCAAGATTGTGTTTCTTTAGTCTTTTAGGCAAACTGCTTCACCATAAGTTCATTACTCAAAGCTTTCTCAACGAGGAAGTCACTTGATTTTTGAGAATTTTTGTCTTAGGTCAGATTGTTTTCAGAAAACAACACAGGCTTTCAGATTTATTGCAGGATTTATTTGGACATGTCCCCTTTGTTTGACACATGATTCAGGCTTTCCCCTGCCAACCACCCACAATGCCAACTGCCTCCTGAATTCTGCTTGTTAGGACTTGGAGGACGCTGAGTAAACCCAATGAGCACATCTACCCGCTTTCAGTAACCAGTCTGCTGGTCACCTCAATAACTACACATTAGTGTATTTGCAATAGACAAAATGTTGCAGTTGTGGCCTGCATTTGCTCCTTTGGAACCTGCATCATGCAGCATTATGACGGGTCGAAGAAGAAAAATAGCACCATCACACATCAAAGTTATTAGCAGATCGTATATTATGGCATAACCATCATCTTTTTGTTCTGAAATATCCAAATGCAACAGCATCTGGATCCAGCTCTATAAGTCAAGGTCTTGATTTTTCCTAACAGCAGTTTTATAGGGTTTGACAAACAAAACACAGCCGATTGTATCCTCTGGCAAAGCTCAACCTTTACTGAAACATATTTAGAGCTCATCTTGCTCTGATCACCCACAGCAACCAGTGCAAATATGAGCAGGGATTGCAAAACATCCACATAGCAATGCACGCCTCTCTAAAAGTACTTTACAGCAACTTCTCAAAATTGCTTTTTAGAGCTCAAGAGGGATAAATTAGGTGGACAAATTGGCTTCATATATGCAGTCTGACAATGCTTCACTGTTGAATCGTTTCTATTGCCTGTTGATAAGCTAAATTACATCCAAGATGCACTTTGTCTCCACTAATGCTTCTTTATTTCTAAGTGCTACCCAGATGAGGCAGTTGTTTGCGGTTTAGAAATGTGAATCTAAATGACTGTTAATCTTGTCAAGATCAGCATAAATACTGTGTCAGCATTATGTCGACTTATCTACAGCACACTCATAGCGGACACACATTTCCGCTCCTGTAGAGCTTTTCTATCATCATCTTTTTTTCAGCTACCATTTGTCTGGAGTAATGGACTTGTAATCACTCCACTGTAACACTCTCAAGAGACCCACATGAGAATCTTGTTGAGAATCTTTTTTTCTTTTTCTTTTCTTTTATTTGGCCATATTTACTTTCCCTCACTGATTTAGAAGGCTATTGAACAAAATGATAGAAATGATTGAAGTTGCTTTCTCTGACTTGTGGATTTCCTGATTTTTTTATTGAAAAATGTTACCTGAATTTTCTGATGTCACAATGAAATGAAATATTGAATTTTTCAAATGTGCTTTAGTGGTTGTTCTATATAAAATGGATAGTGGGTAGAAAGCTCCTATTTCCATGTGCTAAAAAGTAATAACCTCCTGAAGTACTTGCCCAGGTCATCAATCACTCATACACAAACTTCTGCTGTCGTCTAATATGCCACAACAACAGGAATAACTCTCCTCCAATTTAACAATCATTTTTTCAAATTAAATTGTTGTAACTATCTCTGATCTGCTCCTATATGCTATACAGTCATATGCAAAAGTTTGGGCACCATTTCAAGTTTTTCTCCTCTTTGCATCCTCTCTGAAGAGTGACAACATGGGAACCTCAAAACAGCTGTCAGACGACCGGAAAACAAAAATTGTTCAACATCATGGTTTAGGTGAGGGATACAAAAACTTGCTAAGAGATTCCAGGTGTCAATTTCCACTGTGAGGAACATAGTGAGAAAATGGAAGACCACAGACACAGTTCAAGCAAAGGCCCGCAGTGGCAGGCCCAGAAAAATCTCAGATAGGCAGAGGCGAAGGATGGTGAGAACAATCAAACTCAATCCACAGAGCAGCTCCAAAGACCTACAACATGACCTGGCTCCAGATGGTGTCACTGTGCATCGTTCCACCTTTCAGCGCACTTTGCACAAGGAGATGCTGTATGGGAGAGTAATGAGGAAGAACCCTTTTCTGCGCACATGCCACAAAAAGAGTCGCTTAAAGGCCCATTTGTGCTCCCTGATGGACGTAATTTGGGACGTCCGTTCCAAGCGTCTTCATGCGTCGCTGCCTTCATACTTCCATGCGTCGTTTCTGTTGCTACGGCTAACCTCCGCTAAGCGGCAGTACTGAGTTTATTGTGAACTCTGCGATACAACATTAGATTCAAACATCGATTGGCGGCACAAACGCGCGGCTGTTAAGTTGTTTCTAACAACCAACACACCCTGAACACTTGTAGAACTTTATTTCTAAAGCTTGTGCAACTTCTAATGTTTTTTCGCTGTCTTCATTCTTCTTTTATGGTTTTCTTCTTCCTGTTTATCTTCTTCTTCTTCCCTGGTTTG
>JAVQJG010298844.1:0-10404 GCA_036024015.1 Craterocephalus amniculus | reverse complement strand
AATAAATAAATAAATAAATGTCGAAATGCAGAAATAAATGTACCAATAAATAAATAAAGGTAGAAATAAAGGAATATATAAATACATAAATGTAGTAATAAATAAATGTAGAAATAAATAAATGAATAAAGATATAAATGTATAAATACATTTCTATGTGTATTTATTTATTTTTATATTTATTTATTTGTGCATTTATTTATTTATATGTGTATTTATTTATTTATACATTTATTTATTTATGCATTTATCTATTTATAAGTGCATTTATTTATTTATTTGCATATATATATTTATTTTCATATTTATTTTTTGTTTTGTCATTTTTCGTCCCTCATACAGCTCATCCTGCTGCTTCTGATGGATCTACATGCAGGTTAATGTTCAGCTCACCTGGTAAAGCAGGTGTCTTTATGCACACCTGCCCCCGTTCCTCAGATCAGCTGATCCTGGATCAGTTCCTACTGGTAGCTGAAGCTCCCCAGGGTCCTAAAGCCCACCACACCCACAATGATTACAGTCCCAGTCTGTGCAGGAGGAGGCGGGCCCAGAGAAGCACTGGTTTAATTGGGTTTGGTGCATCTGTTCTGCTCTGCTGGGTCAGTCCAGTAATAACAAATATGAATCTGCCTGCATTAAACTGTACAGGCGCATGGATTTGACCAGTTTGACCAGTGCCTTGTTCTTGGAGTCAGCTAAATTCATTGCAGTATCCTGGGCCGGCGCAGACCTGCATCACTGGGCATTCAGATGACTGTGAGCTGTGCTGCGTGTGCGTGTGCCGGCGTGGCCGAGCGAGTGTAACGCTGTGACGTGTCCCACCAGGACGGCTCTGGATCTCTGAAGAGGAGCGGCTCCTTCAGCAAACTGCGAGCATCCATCCGCCGCAGCAGCGAGAAACTCGTCCGCAAGCTGAAAGGCGGCTCGTCACGAGACACCGAGCCCAAAAACCCGGGGTAACTATCGGCAGAAGCTGCAGGTGCCCCGCTTTATGATGCACGGAGGCCTGCAGGACGCTGGGCCCGCGGGCCGATGCTGTGCTCACCGAAACCAAAAGGAGGGTTTGCTCTGCTTTGCTGGTGGTGAAGTGGCGTAACTCTAAAGCTGTTTGCACATGAAACGAGCTTTTGCTGTCACACGCTTCGGTCTTTTCCCACGTTGCATTTGTTTACCTGTATTTACTTGCACTGCCATCCTAACAGCCACAGCTCAGAACATGGTCCTCAAACGCACCGTTTGTGCCCACTGATGCGTTGAAGGAAGCCCGAGACATCGTTTTAGATGGTAACTGGAGGTGTTATTAAAAAAATGTGAAGTTTTCTCAGAGAAAATCTTTAACGGCTTCTAGTATTTTAATTATTACAGCTTATGTTTTAAAGGAAAAAGTGTATTTTCCTAAACATCATTTACAGTAGAAGCAAAAAAAAGGTTTATCTGAGCAAGTAATTTTTTTTTAAGGTGTGAGGAAGGCATCTCAACTGTGGGAATACTTCAGAGTATTTATATTAGAAAAAAAGGAATGAATTATAATAATTTTGTTAAAAGTTTTTTACTATTTCTAGAAGAAGATGCAATATTTTTAAAAATAAGAGGATCAAAAAGAGGAATATATTTCCTAAAAATGAAAGTATTTTTAAGGGAAAAATGGAGAAAAAAGGGCTTATTAATTAAAATTGTGTTGTTATAGAAAACAGACTGCCAGGAGAGTGTTTAACCCTTTTTAAAATATTTTAAAATGATATAAAAGAACATTACATTTTATCTTTAATTACATGTTTGACTGCTTTAATGTGGGGTCCCTAAAGTGTATGTATAGATACATAGAAACCCATTTTATTTACATATAAAACTACAAGCAGCACATCAGGAGGCCAAATGTGAATGTTTTTACTACATAAAGCCAAAGGAAAGCGATGAAACGGGATGAATGAAATAATCCTGCACACGCGGATGTGATGGCCATGTCGAAGGATAAGACACAAACTAACTAATGTCTGCTCGTCATGCCTGCAGGACTCTTTCATCACTAATAGTTCTATTTATTGCATTTTGTGGCTTTTGGAGACATTACTCACTTTCACGGCTTTGGATTTTATTTTATTTATTTACAGAGTTTCATTTGGAAACCGACATGTCTGCATGGCTGTTTCTGTGTAGAACTCAATGCTGTGTTTTGATTTTCTTTTTTCGTTTATGAATAAATGTTTTTCTTTCCTCTGAATGTCTACTTGCATGGCTCATCTGTGCTCACTGGTGTCTTATTTTCCTTTGGTGCTGCTCTTTGCTGTAACTCAAGGCTTGATGGACACGACCTCGGTGGTCTTCATCATCCTCATCGCTGACAGGCTCTCAGGAATGTTAAACCACTGCAGAAATGTTTGTTTGAGGGTTTTCTCTCTTTTTTTCCTATACAACATGTAAAATGGCTGCAAAGAGAAAAACTGGATTTATTGCAGTTGCAGATTTCATCTTCCCACCAGCAAAGAAATCTGAATATGAAATATTTACAGTATATGTGAATTATTTGACTTCAGGGATGCATGCAACGCATAAATACAATAGTCCTATAACACACACACATTTGTGTGTGTGTTATAGTTTTAAACAGCAAACGTTTCCAGATTTTTCTTCTATGAAACGGAGCAAGTACATTCGTCATCCTCTTTATCAGAACCAGCAACTGGTTTTACCATCCGGTCCACCTTCGTTCATGGTGTCATAGATCCAGCCAGGCGATGGAAACCTTCCTCCGAGGTTCTGCTCCATGTTAACATGACAGCATCACAGCTGCTGATAGCAGATAGACTCCCAGCATCACACCAGCAGCAGCCTGAAGCATGGATCCATGCTTTCATGATGGTTCCACCACCTTCTTTAAAATGCTGCCCTGGCTTTGTTGGGTTGGAGCTAGAGCATCATTTGGGAAAAGCAACACCTTAACGGACCATAGAAGAAGAAAGTGCAGGCGTGCATGATGGTGAAGTAGCCAGTAGTTCAGTCATCGCTGCACCTGAGGCCACTGGATCCACTCGGACAAAAACATGTATGTGTCCCAAAGGATTTTGAACACCGGCGGCCACCGTACATTTCCCATTGAGTTAGGTGTTTAAAGTCTTTGCTACGCCCGTCGTTACCACTAGATGTCATTCTTCTGACAGACTGGTAAAACGGCCGCTGGATCTTCCTTACTTCCTCCAGAGGGAGGTTTTCTGCGACGCCACCTTACTAGAAATCAGATCATTTGGTGTTTTTGTGGATCCTTCATTACTAAAAGGCCTGAGTTCAAGTTAAATCGCCACTTTCTAATGAGAACTGGAGACATTTTATTACAAACCAGCTAAAAGTCCAGATGACTGGAAAGTCGTGGCAAAGTTTCACTGTTAACCTTTTAACATGATAATGAGACGTTGTTGTTGTACTAACCTTTGTGTGACAATTTCACAGACATTAACCAACACGTGCAGTTTTCTGCAAAATGATCCATCCCTTTCCATTCAAAGAAGGCTAAATTACTAAAAAATAATTAAAATAACTGAAATAGGAAAGAAAAATCTGCTGAATTATAATTTAGTGAAATAGCACTTACAAAAATAATAAAAAACAAAATACAGTCCCCGATGAAGGAGAGCTTGTTGCTGATGAGTAGTGGGCCAGAATACCTGTGGACAGGTGCAGAAGTCTACAAGCTCATGAGTAACATACCATATATTAAAAAAATTATATTTATATTGAACCACAATTCAAAAACAAAGTAAAGAGGGGGGAGGATTTATTTAGCAGAGAACTGTGCATCTCCACTAAGCTCATGTCCTCACGCCTGACTCTCCATCCCCTCACCTCTGACCCCTACCCTGCCTCTCTGCATGTGGGTGCAGCATGAAGCGAGCCAGCTCTCTGGGGGTTCTTAACGTGGCGGACAAGGCAGCGAGTGACCACTACCAAGTAAGGAGCCCGACCGGCAGAGTCAGACGTTTTGGTTTTAGAGGCTGCTCCTTACTGGGGACATGGACCTGTGATGAATGCTTTCAGCTAACGTCAGGAAAAAGGGACAGAAATGCTCAGGAGGGTTTAAATAGTAGGAGAAAGTAGGAGAATTAAATGTTTAGATATAAATGGGAGCAATGTCAGTGAACCAGATGATTCATGATATTAATTTGTCTGTAGTTTTATATTTAATTGGAGTTCTTCATTAAAAAAACATAGTTTTACAGACGTTTAGCAAACATTGATAAAAAGGTAAATCAATATTTAATAGGTCTGATTTCAGTTTGTATTGTGAGGGAAGTCAGCTCAGGTGGTCAGGGTTACTACAAAGATGTGCAAATGTACACGTGTGTACATAAAATAACTCTAGATCATTAACTAATCATAGTGCAAAGTACAGTATATTTTCCAGAAACCTGTGATTAAATGTAGATCTGTTATGATCTGTAAGTCCAATAAAAATTCAAACAAAAATAACATTTTAAAGCATATAGATTAAAATATATAATGCATTTCATATATCGGAATTTGATGACATTTATTTGATAATACAAAAAAATTGTTGATTTTAAAAATACAAAGAATAAAAAATATCAAACTGAAAATTTAACTAAATTAATTAGAAATGTAACAGAAAAAAATGTTGTTAAAACCATTTATTTTCTAGTTCATTCGATTAAAATTAATGTATTTAAGCTGGAGGGGCTGATCTGAGGCTTACAATGCTGAAAAATGTTTGAGAACCACTGAAAAAACAAGACATTTTAATCATCATTGTGAAGACAAAGTTAAGGATAAAGTAACAGAGTTATCGTGTTCACCTGTTTACAAATGAGGGGCATGGGAGGCAAAGGTTTAAGAATTTTCAAGTTTTAGAAAATTGCAGCCGTAAATAATTTTTTTTATTTGAGGAAAAAATTATATCTCAATAGAAAAAAAATGTGTATATTGGTAGAAAAAAAGAATATTTTGAGGAAAAGTTGAAGCATAATAAATAACTGGGATATTAAAATATTCAGAGAAAGAAGTTGTTAGAATATATTCCAAGGAAATTAATCTGATCACGAAAAAGCTGCAATAATATAATATCACAATATCTTATGATAGTTAAGGTTGAAAGAAAAAGTCTTAGCATTGGTTGAAACTGGTAATATTCCCAAAAATGTCATGGCAATTTTAGTGAAACAAAAGTATTAAGAAAAATATTTAATATTTCTGCAATATAATCAAATTGTGCCAAGAAAAGAAGTTTAATAAAATGTAATAAACTTCAGGAAAGTTTATATAAAATAATTTATATTAACTTTACAAAGCTTTGAACTATATAAGAAAGATTATTTCTGAAAGGTTTCATTGGTTTACAGAAACATGAGATTGCAGACGGTCAAACTAATTTCAGAAAACTAGCTAAGATTTAACCCCTTAATGCCTAAATTTACCTACATTATATTTTCTAAAACTCAAAGAAATATAAGTAAAAGTTTTATCAAAATAAAGTATTATATAAGTATACTATTGAATTAAAAAGGAAAAAAACAAAAATGAACAATGAAATAGTTTAGAAATGGATGAAAATAAATAAAAGACCTGAAGTGATTTGATTCATATTGGGGTTAAATGAAAACATCAGTTTATATGAACCTCGTCTTAAAGGTTAATGCAAATATTTTCATCCTCTGTAAGATCTGACAGACTATCATCTGCAGTCATGTTCAGCTCATCACTAACTCTGCATCACTAACTCCATCATTGCAGCTAGTCAGAATAAAAATATTAGAACGAAGTGACAAACTTTAAAATTGAATTTGCAGAGATTGTAGATGTGTGTAGATGTGTGTACCAACAAAGATGTTACGTAAACTTAAGATTTTACAAATAATCATCTTTAAAGAGCAACTTTCTACTTTCAAATAAACGCTGGTTACAGCAGGGGGCGCTGTAGGTAGAGGATGACGTGACAGTATTCTATTCATCAGTCATTTTAAGTTGTTTGATTTACATCTAATTTCTTTTTTTTTTTTTTTGCTTCCAGGAACGAAATTATCGTCTGAGGAACAGTCGCGACCTGAGCGCCAGTAACACAGACCTGGCGCGTTGACGGCAGCGAACAGATGCGTCTGGAGGTCACGTGGAAGCCAGCTGCCCTCTCGGATCGCCTGGCTGTAAATATCTGTTAGTGAAAGCTTCATCCTTCCACTTCACGCTTCAGCATCACGCCACCGAGTGCTCCTCGTTCAGCTCCCAAACTTTCGCTGCACTTGTTGAACGTACGTGCTCTCAGAAGGAAAGTTGCGTATCCAACCAGTGCATGCTGAAGTGGAAGATGGAAGTCCGTGATCTGTCTGTTTCTGTAAAGATGCATGTCTGTAAATGTTTTGCGGATCTGAGTGACCCACTTAGATTAATCTTATTTTTCGCTATGCTAGCGCTTACTTGAAGGCAGATGCGCAGTTTAAGTTCCGTAATGTGTCGGATGTAGAGGCTGGTCCGATTTAACCCGGGAGACTTCAGTTTTTCTAATTCTTTTTTTGTATAATGGTGTTGCACTGAGGGGAGCCAGGCTGTACGTTATAAACCGTCACTTTAATTTCCAATCCAAGGCCCCATTTAGTTTCAGTGTGAGACTTTATTTATTAGCAGCTTTGTGGAGCTAAATGATGCCAGCTGCTCCAACGATGGAGAGGGAGTCAGCCAGTTCTGCAGCGCAGAGCAAAACAACCAGTTAATGACATTAAACGAGATTCATCAAATTTGACAAATAAGCTCCTAAAAGCTGCTTTTATTTTGCAAATCTGAGCAAGCTGTGCCCGATCTCTGAATTCCAACCATAGATGGTATATGAAAGATGGACACAGTCATCTGATGTCGAATCCTTTGAAGTCTGACCCAAGACAAAATGGGGACAAAGTCCTTATTTTCCCTAATTTGAAATCTTTGTTTGACCCTTAGAAAATGAAAAATAATAATACATTTTGTGTTCAAAGTTTTTTCCATAAAGTGATGCTAAAGGTCTCAGAACCTGTAAGCATCAAATATAAAGTGATAAAAAGGTTGAAGCGCTCCGAGGTTCTGAAGTAACTTCCTGCTCCTGTTTAGTAGAGAAATTACCTCAGTGATTGTAAATTCAAATTGTATTTATTTATAAAGCACCCTTCAGGCCCGGGTGACTCAAAGTGCATAAAAGAGAATTAAGCCTCCACCTGATAATGTAAAAACAATATAAAAACACAGACAGTTTCCTCCTTTCAGACACAAAGAAAAGGGAAAGGTTCGCTCCTCCCGCTCGCCTCCACCCAAGTCTTCCCAAACATGAGCTCTAGTCCCCAGAGGCTCGTGTAACTGGTGAAGAACATTGTAACATATGGATGCATGTGGACCTGGCTGAGCCGTGGCGCCCAGCGGTGCCGTGACGCTGGCTGTGTCCACTTTTCCTGTCCCCTCTATGATTTACACCCAGCAAAGAATCTGCAGCGCCCTGTCCTGCTTGTGTTTTCTCTCTGTGGCTTCTGCTCTCTGGACTGGTTTCCCAGAGGTCAGAACACCTGCTGGTGTTTGTTTAGTGGAAGCTTAAACCGTCATCTCAGCTCCGAAACGAAGATTAGCCCCTGATCTCTGAGGTTCTGGGTTTACATTTGGATTTCTTGTTCTCTGAATGTTTTATTTGTATCCGTCCTGACTCTGCTCTGAAGCCTTTAATCTCTCTGTAATGAGCCTGAGTCTCCTTTTAACAGGTTGCTGAATTTATTGGCACATGAAGGTTTTACACACTGACTGCTAAGATTAAATCACTCCAGGTGTTTTCATGTTTGTTCAAAGACATAACTTTTCCATTTGAGTGAAGTTAAACCCAAAACTCCAAAGTATGGATTATTTAATGAATATTCAAGGGACATTTAAAGGGTAAAATGAACAAACAGCACATATTTGCTCTTACCAAAAGAAGGAATGCTTCTTCTATTGCTTTTAACAGTAAACAGGATGTAATTAAACTTAAAATATATCACTTTAAAATTTAGATTTAACTAGACTTTCATCCGTAAAATGAATGTTTACTGCAGCAGTCATGCAAATCAAAGCCAGGCTGAACATTTTATCTTTGGTTTCCAGCTTTTCTTGTGCCTTATTAGCTTTATATAAAGTGGTGAATCTCATTCTGCATCCAATCAAAGTCTTTTTTTAAAAATATATTTATGGTGTACTGGAGAAATGCTTGAAATGCTTCAAATTCTACATTTGTTTGATAAAGTCTTAAATCCAGCAGTGAGGGTCTTGCTTCACCTGGATTTTGTAGGTTGGAGACCGAACTGGACCGAGACTGAATGTTGTCAGATCGAAAAGCAAGAAATACACAGAAATATATGATAAATATAAGTTTATGGATAAGGTTATGTTCCACAGGGGTCCACTGTAATACAGAGTGCAGGTTGATATTCATTCCTGTGGTACTATAACACCTAGATCAATATTATACACTATTCTTTATTATTATAATGCAACATTAATTAATAAATAATACTGTAAATTACATGTAGTTAAAGCAAAAAGTAAATGTCCCCAAAACCAAATTGCTGTTCCAAAGCAGCAGATCTTTCAGTTCAATCAAGAAATACAGTAAATGATCAATATAAAACGTTTACTAAAGAATATCCGAGGTTTAATTACCTTTTACGTTCCGTTAGGCGGTTTATTCTCCTAACACAACAAAAAGTGCTGTTGATGGAAATAAATGCATTAAAATAGAAGAAAATAAATACATGATTTTAAGAGGAATGTTCAGCAAGACTTAAATTGAATGTACCAAATGCAATGTTAAAGGAAGTTAAAGGGCAAAAACAAAAGTAAAATCTTAAATGTGCAGTTTAACCGTCCATCAAAGCATGTTGTAAATCTGTTGTCACCAAAGTGGTTTAAAGAAATTTGCACCAGAGCAAAAAGATATTTCTACAAACAAACCAAAATATAAAATGAAGGTAATTATGATAATAAACATCCTTCCTATATATTCATTATTGTTTTGATTTGTGACGAGACTTTTTGTTGCATTGTGTGTGTTTTTTAATCCTTGTGAAGGATAAAGTTACAGTTCTGATCGCAGCATTCAGTCAGACTTTCTCTGGAGACTTTCCACATGTAATGCTACAATTATGGGCTGTTTTTCTCACTGTTTCTGGGTTTTTCTTCAGAAATAAAAACCAGAGAAAAAGCCCTGGAGTGTAAATAATAATAAAGCCTGACTAAATCCTACAGACTTATTATTTTCCATTAAATAATGTAAATGTAGATGTTTGTATTGTTGTCGTCTGACTGTTGAACGGTCTGCTTGTTCTTAGAGTCCAGGAAGTAACGGGGCACGTAACTTCGTGTGATATCATTGATGAATGTGGCATGGGAAATCTAAATGGTGATACCTGATATAAAATATTAGAAATCATTGATAATGTTGTTATGGCAAATAACAGACATTCGCTGATTCTTTTTGTTTAAGATGATGAAAGTGTGTCCAAAGGTGGAGTTGCAGTTAGCAGCGTTAGCTCACAGCCATTAGAGGTTCTGCCTCCTGCTTTTCAAACATCGTGTTTCAGTAAACCCCCTCAGTGCTGTGCTGCATCCATCTCATCGCTGCGTTTACATAGACACATATTTCACCCATTATTGAAAATCAGTCTGATTAGATTCTAGCAGATATGTTTACGTGATCCAGTCCTTTGCATTTTTTACATTTGACATTTTGGACGTGCAATGCTACTAGTTAAGAAGAAGAAGGGTTTTTCTTTTTTAAATTCAGTTTTTAACTAAAACTTATTCAACAGGTGTCCCGTTTTTTTCCAAAGTCTTCCCTCAAACTCATTTTGTCCTGAATGCAAGCATGCGCACCAACAACATGCACAGCAGAAACTCAGAATATCACACGGTTACTTGTTCTTGCTGATCCGATTGTGGGGAAGTTCAAACCCTCTCTCAATCAGATTTGAAAATTCTTTCCAGGCCAATCGGATCAGCTGACATGTTCACGACTCAATTTTATTCTGACGTTTGCTCTGATCTTATGCATGAACAACCCACCCCTCCTTCCTCCAAACAGCTGGAAATAAATACCAGCTTAGTTTAGTTTGACCAATGCCGATATTTTCAAAAATTATACATTAATGCGGATATTTTGTGCATACCAAGGAAAAATTATTTAAAAAAGATAAATTTAATACCTGCAGTTAAATAACCTCTGCTTATGAATTTAGATTCAACTGGACAAACTAGTTTTATTCTCTGGCAGAAAGATTCGCCTCTCGGATGATCATTCAGCTGTGTTCTTTCATGACAGAAGAAAATACGTTTTTGTTCAATTTAGTTTTAAAAATTATAAATATTTCTTACAGTTATGGCATAAATGTTTACGCCCTTTCTGCCCCTGTATCTGTTATT
>JAVQJG010298839.1:0-15580 GCA_036024015.1 Craterocephalus amniculus | reverse complement strand
CAGATAGGGGTCCCCTAGTCCAGATAGGGGTCCCCTAGTCCAGATAGAGGTCCCGTAGTCCAGATAGAGGTCCCGTAGTCCAGATAGAGGTCCCGTAGTCCAGATAGAGGTCCCGTAGACCAGATAGAGGTCCCCTAGTCCAGATAGGGGTCCCATAGTCCAGATAGAGGTCCCGTAGTCCAGATAGGGGTCCCATAGTCCAGATAGAGGTCCCATAGTCCAGATAGAGGTCCCGTAGTCCAGATAGAGGTCCTGTAGTCCAGACATTGGTCCCATAGTCCAGATAGAGGTCCCATAGACCAGATAGAGGTCCCGTAGAACAGATAGAGGTCCCGTAGACCAGGTAGAGGTCCCGTAGACCAGATAGAGGTCCCGTAGACCAGATAGAGGTCCCGTAGAACAGGTAGAGGTCCAGTAGACCAGGCAGGTGAAAGCATGACCTCCACGGAGGAGGAAATAATAAATAAAACTATAATTTGCGTATTAAGTGAATTAAAGAAGAGTAATCTGATTACTTTTCTGATCATGATCAGTTTTAGTTACTTTAGTTTGTGGAGGTCCTGGACCTGCCTGTTCCTGCTTCCTGCTCCAGACCAGCACACTGGAAGGCACCAGTTTCATTCCCTCCACCTTCCCATCAACTTGGCCGGAAATGAAACCAGAGGCCAGGTCAGACTTTTCAGGAAGTTCATGTTTTATTATGTTTGTCCGATGTGCAGTAAAAGTTACCATGACATCGCAAACATTAACCTCCATTTACAACCTGGACTATTGACTTACAGGTTACTTCCTCCTGCAGCTTCCTGAACAAATCCACAAGTTTGACAAAAGGACGGACGGAGACAAAAAAAACCTCAGACAGATGTTCATAAAAACACGAAGCCCGGAGTTTTAAAGACTCTCAGATTCAGATACAATATTAGTTCATAATGAAAATCCGATTCAGCATTTATGGATTTTATGAAGAAACTCCATAGAAAAGAGAAGTTTTACAGGAAAAAGCAGAAGCAGCAGTTCTGATCTGCTCCTCCAGCAAGTCCTCTGTTCCATTTTTATTCCTCTCTGGGGGAGGTGGGGGTCATTTCGCAATTCCAGTTTCTAACTCAGCAGACTACTAACACCCAGAATCATTGGCAAAATAAATAAATAAAAACACGAGAAAAAGAAAATAGATCATGTTAGATATATAATCCACATTATTTGGCCGGATCATGCCAATATCCTGGATCTGCCTCAGGTTTGGCTCTCTGAGCGCTTCTAGTTTCAAGAACATTTAATGATAAATATGCCGATTTTACCAGGAAACTCTTATTTATCATAAAATTTTGCGTTTCTTGTTCCGGTGGGTTGTTTTAACTTCTGATACAGAAATAAAATCAAAGTCTAGAAATTCTACTGGAGTCTGGTTCGGAGGTTCTACGTCACAAGTTTTTATGCTGAACGGAGTTTACATTCACGTTTACCTTCTGCACTAAAATAATTATCTTATGTGATAAAATAATATTAACGGGTTAAAAAAGAGGAAAAATTAACATTTCATGTCAGAGAGTTCAGCCGTTCAGGTGTAGCTGCCTGCGCGTGCAGTGCAGCGTGCAAATATGCGGATAACCTGAGATTAAACCAAACAAACAGAACAGAAAATGATCGGATGGAAAAATGAGACAGATTTACCTGCAAACTGTTGCTTTTCAGGCTGAAACGCGAATCCGGGTTAGATCTGTTTACTCGGGTTCACATTAAATCATGATGCATTTAAGGACCCGCTTAAAACTCGAACATTTGACTTATAACTTCTAAAAAGTTCAGTAAAAGTAATGAAAACCCAATAAATTAGCTATTCATGATATTAATTAATATTAATAGTGATATTGTTTATATTCCAAAAACAAAATAAAGAGACTAATTTGATTAAAAAGAAATAATCTGAATAATGTAGTTTTTTGGAAGTAATCGGAATAGATGTGACAGAAAACGGTCAAACCGCAGGTTGGGCTGTGAGTCTTGTTGTTTTTCTGAGGTAGAATTAATCCATATTTATCCTCTAGGACTGGATAGCTACTTTTTTATTCATCAACACGAACTCACACCAGCTGCTGCTCTGATTTCCTACATCACAAGAAGGCAGCACAGGGAGGGTCATTGGTATCATTTCTGGGAACACCATCCTGCTCCCCTCCTTATTTTTCTTTTCCTTTTAAATACAATATCAATACTTGAATATGCGTACTTGCCGATACCGAGTGCCGATACCAACACTTCAGGTTTTATTTTATCTTCTGCTTTTTATAACAAACTTTGGTGAAATAAATAAAAATATCAACATCACTAAAATGTCAAGTGAAAATGAACATTGCTTGTAATAAATTGGGATCGGCTCCCGGTATCGATCGACTTTAACGAGTGAAAGTACTATGGAGCGGTATCGGTATCGATGCAACCCTACTGTTTTCTTTTAATTTTAAACCACAAACTAACATATAAACTACTGTCCTGCTCATCAGACAGAAACGCTGACATACACCAAACAGCTCAGTGTTGAATTCTGTTATATTTATAAAGAATGCATAAAACATAATTAAAGGTTTAGTTCGTAGTTTATGTTTATGGATATCTTGCTTGTTTAAAGTGGAGAATGAGTGTGAGTCAAAATAAAACAGGAGTAACTGGACCATTTTTTAAATGTGAGGAGTAGAACAGGATCGGCTTCCTCCTTTCAGATGTTTATTCCTCCATCAGACGAGTCTTTTTTCCCGACAACAAACGATGCTGAAATGTTCATTAACAGAAAACTCAGACATCACGTCACATCTTTCACTCTGAGGCGAGAAACTGGGCGACATGTTTCACACGAGTCATCAGATAAAAGCAGAAGTGTCTGACGGCTGGAAACCGAAGCAGAGCAGCACTGATTACAACTTCAATCCCTGCAGTCACTGCAACAAAGAACAGAAAATGCACAAAATAACTTCAGTTTGCACGTTTCTACATGACCGGTCTGAACCGGGTCCAAAGGTTTGGCTCAATTTTAATATCAGAATAAAATCAGGCTCACATAGAAATGTTCAATTTATAGATGAAATTATTCCTATATATTAACAATATTCCTATATGCATCATTAACATTCTGAATTATTATTATTATTAACTGAAGCTGAATATTTACTGAATTAAATGGACGTCTTGCAGTTTCCGTTGACACCACCAGAGGGCGCCAGAGCAGCAACTCTGTTCATCTGTTCATGTTTCCACTTTTATACAACAAACGTTTCAGTTAAAACAAGACGAGCAAAATAAGAATAAATTATTTAAGAAAAACTACCTGAGAAACACGGCGACACAAACATGTGGCCAATATGTGTGTGTGTGTGTGTGTGTGTGTGTGTGTGTGCACTTTTCTGCAGAATGGTTCCTACCCCCCATTAAAGAAAAAACAGCATCACTGAAATGAGCTGAAACTGCGAAAACTATTAATAAATAAAAGTTCTGATTTCTGGTTTAGTAGAAATATTTTTAAAAAATCAGAGAAATTAATCTGTTCCATCTTCATCAGCTAATATTAGGGATGCAAATGATCAAGTAATCTATTAATCAATAGCTGTTTCATCTTATCAATCAATGATCGATTAATTGATGAGTGGAAATTTTTCTAAGAAGCTGAATTTCCCTCTGAATAGACAGGTTCCTTGCTACCAAAATGCAAATCATTTTCCTTAATAAAAGATTTATTCTTAACAGCAGGAACACATTTACATATAGAACAATGCAAACAGATATTATTATAACTATTATTATTATTATTAACAATAATAAATAATAATGATAATAATATTTTTTTATTGTTATTAGTTATAGTAGTATTAGTATTATAAATGTAATATAATATAAATGAAATGATTACGTGTTTGGTCAGAGGACAGCTTCTCGTGTTCCTGCATTAAACGCCCCCGTGTGGGCTGATGAGGAACTACGACTCAAAATGATTAAACGCGGTTAATTTATTTTGAGCATTTTGATGATTAATTGATTAATTGATAATGAATTAATTGTTTGCATCCCTCACTAATGTTTAGCAGAACAGTTTTTTTTAATGGAAGGGGCTGGATCGGCTGTTTGTAGATCTATAGAAATAGACAACCTAGATCGCACTCATCTAAACAGAAGAAAAGCTGGAAGTTCTGCGTGAAGACGGACGTGAGATCCACCGAGTCGGGACGCTGAGGCTGATTCCCGAGCGAATAAAATCAGTTATACTGCTGCACGTCCTTCAGCGCGGCGCCGCCCTCCAGCCTGCTCAGCGAGCAGACTTCCATGGAGGCGCTGGTCTTGCTGACGTCCTCCGTCCCGAGCAGAGGGACCATCTTTTGGCCCCGCCTCCTCCTCCAGGCGTGCAGCGACACCAGCAGCAGGGCGCAGACGCAGGCCGCCAGCAGCAGGGAGACCACCACCAGCTCGCTGTGGTAGCTCCGCGGGGCCCCGGGGTTCGACCACCGGGTCTCCGTCCTGCTGCCGGCTTCAGGTCTGGATGCTTGGACCCCCGGTTTCTCCGCTTGGACCCCCGGTTTCTCGGTGGGGGTGGGCTCCTCCGTGGCGATGTCCTCGTACCCCTGGTCTCCGTCCTGCGGGGGCTTGCGTGAGCGTGGCGGCGCCCCCTGCTGGACGTCGTAGGTGGCCACCTCCTCGCGGACCCCCCCCTCCTCGGCCCAGCAGCTGTAGCGGCCCACGGTCTGGGGGGAGGCCAGGAAGCGGAGGCTGCCGCCGGGCGGCAGCAGGAAGTGCTCCGGGGGGAGGCGGGGGAGGTTGGGGAAGCGGGGGGACGTCCAGGTGAGGGTGGCCAGGTTGGACGGCCGATGACAGACCAGCGTCACCGCGTCGTTCAGAGACACCGTCAGCTCTGCAGGAGGAGAGGCGACTCAGTTAACGACTCACGCTTCCAGTCTCTCTGAGCTCAGACCTTACCTGTGGGTGCCGTCGCCATGGTTTCCCCCTGACATGCCTCCTCCACGTCACCGCTGTCCAGACTCTGCAACCTGCAGGGAAACAGACAGCCTGTCAGTCAGCGCTCAGGGCAGCACACCTGTCACTCACACCAGGCTGTGAGCATCATCAGGCCTGGGATAACTACTGTGTTCATTCCTGCTGTAAAAGTTAAGGCACAGCGCGGCCAAAACGGGCGATACCGCAGACCACCACCAGGGGGAGTATTGAGCACTGGTATTCTGAATGTTAAAAGCTGCCGGTCCGTTGTATTCCCGGCTTTTTTCCACGACTAAACAACTAAAAATGGACTTTGTAAAGGAGGAAGGAGGGCTGATAATTTAACTTTTACTGTAGAAACTAAAGGGGAAAAGGTTGTGCCACCGTTAGACGTGGTAAATGTGGCCAATGTGCACGTACATGCGGCCCATTAACTAAAACTGTGCATGAGCAACTCTATTGGACAAGTCAAAATCACGTTACCTCGGGTCAACGCAAAGTAACCTTCTCTTTCATTTTAAAAGTCCATTTTTAAGTCGTTGTTAGAGGAAAAAAACCTGAAAATACAACAAAACCGGCAGCTCGTAAGTATCAGAGCACAGTGCTATATACTCCCCCTAGTGGTGGCCTCTGGTAATGACCGTTTTGGCCCCGCTGTGCCTTCGTAGTTTAAAGCAAGTACTTCCCAGGCCTTTGGGGGGCGATTCATTGTTTATTTTATGACTGATGCTGTTATCGACCAATCAGTGAGGAGGAACAAGGGCAGGTTCACAGATTCACCTGATGGTGCAGCAGGAAGTGAGCCAGAGGCAGCAAGTTGTAGAAACATAGCCTAAAACACTTTGCTTCTTCTAAATAAATAACATGGACCTAAGAAAGAAACTTAGGAAACTTAGGAAAGTCGACCTTTCTGCTGTAATTTATGTTTTAACCACCAACAGAAAAGGATCATGAATCTCTGTGGTTCTAACGGAGCGTGTCTGGGTAACAGTGCTGGTAGAAGCTCTATCTGAGGGTTTCTGCTCATCCTGCTGCTGATTCTGCTGGTTCTTATGCTGCACATAGATTGTCTGCAGCAGCATGAACCAAATTTCATATCACAACTACTTTTTCTTTAATCACGATATATATCTCAATATTAGGGATATGCATCTTCCAGCAACTTACAATTCAATCTGATTCCGATTCTTGGGGTAATAATTCGAATCTGCATCGATTCTCGATTCAAACCGATCTTAATTCACATTCAGTCCTCTTTTAGTACCAAAACGTTTCTCTATAAGCCAGAAACAGCTCTGAGGAGATGTTTCATTAGCTGAAAGAAAAACGATCATTTTCATCAGAAATCGTACAGGTGAACAGGTGACTCACATGTCCTGGTGGCCGTCCAGAGCCGAGCAGGTCTTGCTGTTGCGGCTCCACCCACACAGAGGGTCTCTGGCCAGGAGACACTGTCTGCAGCTGCTGTAGATGGAACACCTGGCCACAGGTACGGCCGTCACGCCTTCCGACGTTCCCACGTAGACCACGCCCTGCAGCACGGGAACGCAGTTAGCCGCACGAAGATCCGCTACAGAACCCGCTACCAATGTCTTCGTCTCTTCTCCGAAATCTCCCCCAACTACAAGGAATCAGACGTCTTCCTCCTGTCTATTCTACGATATTTTCCCTTGCGTTGTGACCGCCGATCAGACATCTTTGTCCAGTCCCTTGTCTAAAATCTCCCGTAACGACAGCCAATCCGAAGTCTTCGTCTCTTCTTTGAAATCTCCACTAACGACGGTGGATCCGACAAATTTTCCTGTCCTTTCTACAATAACGGTTGATCCGACATCTTGGGTCCGTCTTTCCTCTGGAATCTCCCATTAACAACGCTGGATCCAACAATTTCGCCCTGTTTTTGTCTCCCCAGCCTGTAACATTCCTATTCGGACGTTTACGATCTCGTCTCCCCAGCCTGTGACGTTCTTATTCGGACGTTTGCGATCTCGTCTCCCCGGCCTGTAACGTTCTTATTCTGACGTTTGCGATCTCGTCTCCCCGGCCTGTAACATTCTTATTCGGATATTTGCGATCTCGTCTTCCCAGCCTGTAACATTCTTATTCGGATGTTTGCGATCTCGTCTCCCCGGCCTGTAACATTTTTATTCGGATATTTGCGATCTCGTCTTCCCAGCCTGTGACGTTCTTATTCGGACGTTTGCGATCTCGTCTCCCCGGCCTGTGACGTTCTTATTCGGACGTTTGCGATCTCGTCTCCCCAGCCTGTAACGTTCTTATTCTGACGTTTGCGATCTCGTCTCCCCAGCCTGTAACATTCTTATTCGGACGTTTGCGATCTCGTCGGACGAACGTCGGGTCAGACTCACCCTGGAAGAGGAGACGACCAGGCTCTTCACCAGCTGAGGTTGGGTGAAGATCTGAATCTCCTCCAGGAGCCGGGGCCCCTGGCCGAGCAGCGCCACCTTGTGGAGGAAGCCGGACTCTGGGTGTCGGAGACAAAGCGGGTTCAGCCGGATGAGCGGGACAAAGCGGAGGTTCAGGTTATGTGCAGGAATAAGCACCTGTGAGCAGGAAGAGGAGGGTGTAGGGCTTCCCGTCGGCCCCCCGCGTCCTCAGGGCCCCCACGCGCCTGTACTGCTGCTCCCACACAGCCACGGGGCCCCCGGCCGCCTTTACGCGGCCCCGCGTCATGTAGCTCCTCCTCGCCAGCATCAGGTCTGAATCCGAAGACGTAGCCAGGCCGCACTGCAGGGGACACGGACAGTTACTGAGGGGCCAGAACCCTGGGGGGCCAGGATCCTGAGGGGCTATAATCCGAAATGAAGGTCCATAATCACACCTGAGGGTCCAGAATCAGACCTAAGGGGACCAGAATCTGACCTGATGGCCCAGAATCAGACCTAAGGGGACCAGAATCTGACCTGAGGGCCCAGAATCAGACCTGAGGGCCCAGAATCGGATCCTGAGGGACCACAATCGGATCCTGAGGGCCCGGAATCGGACCCTGGGGGCCCAGAATCTGACCTGAGGATCCAGAATCGGACCCTGAGGGACCCAAATCGGACCCTGAGAGCCAAGAATCTGACCTAAGGGCCCGAAACGTGACCCTGAGGGACACCGTTTCCTTCCTCTGGGCAATTTTTCCACTTTCTCTACGGTACTTTGAGACATTTCCAGCTGAAGGAGACTCCGCTTGCCTCCTGGTGTCCATCCTCACCTTTCCCAGATGGGAGACTTTTTCCAGAAGCGGAGTCCACTGCAGGGTCTTCTCATCCAGAGTGTTGTAGGACGAAGAGAAAACAGCTCTGATGTCCTTCAGCGTGAACCGACAGACCGCCGACTCGGAGCTTCTGGACCTGAAACACATTCAGTCTTCAGTCCTTTTCCTGGACGTTTCCCGCAGATTTACATCAACGCTGATCTGCGTCCACCAGCAGGACCTCACAGCAAAGTTAAAATTTAAAGTTTGATCACGGGGGGCGTGGAAGGACAACATCTGATCTGATAAATCACATGAGGTGTTAGTTAACGGCACTACCTTTTTCAGTAGCGAAGTAACCTAACTAATTACTCTGCTCATCGTTACAACGCCGTTACAGTTACTGACTTTTACTGACAGCGCGTTACTTTAATACGTTTGTCGGGACTATACTGCGCTGTTGCTGGTGAGGAGGCGGAGGGATACGTGTGAAACTGCAGAATAGAAAAGGTCGTGTTCTGCTGTGAGCGGTGGTGCTGGATGAGAATAAAGCAGCATCTCGTGTTGGAGCCAGAAGTTGTCTGCAGGAGACGCAGCAGAGTTGCATTATGATTCTGCTCATTTAAGCTTTTTTTTAAGCACTAGCAGGTAAACATAATAATACTGATACTGTGTAAAGCAGGGATCATAAAAAGTCCGGAACCCGGTCTGGACCCGTACTCTGAGACTCATCAGTCCGGACCCAGCCCAACCTATGTTCTTACAAAGTGCTATTGTCCTAAGTAGGCGAGCTTTTTAAAATAAATCTTCCATAGATAAGTAAATTAATGGTGTATACTGTGAAATAGTGTCCCTGGATATTAGTCATAGCGATCTGGTGATAAAAACTTGTTACATTCATCAGTTTGTCTGTCTGTCTACAGCGCTGTCTCAGCGGTGTGACAGCTACCTGCTGCAGCAGGACATGAACAGAGGCTGATATGAATGACAGGAACCAGCAGCCTATCGGCACACAGGGTTTGTGATCTTACAGCCAATCAGAAGCAGAGTAGGGCGGGCATTTGCTACAACTCCGTAGCCTTTTGATATGACAGTTCGGCTGAGAAAGAGTCTCCCAGAGCGGCTCTGTGGTGACTTTTCCAAATAAGTAAGCAGGTAAAACTACAGACAACAAGTCCTAAAATATCAGGTTCAGCCGTTTAGTTTTTAATACACTAATCAGCATGATAACGTGACAAAAGACCGCTGGCTGCGCTTCCAGCGCCTACCCTGGTTTTCCCACTGGTTATGATGATTGCCGGAAAATAAAAATGTCAGGGGAGACGTCGCAACATCTATTAGCCTGAGATTAGACATTTTCTAATTGATTTCTTCTACAAAATTACATTTTTATCAGATGTTACCTTTTATTTGGGTTATGTTAGTTACGTTAAAGGCCACATATCTGATCTTTTTTTAATTTTTAATTTTTCGAAGTAACGGAAAATTTACTTCTCTGAGTAATAAGTTATTTTTATGATGCTGTAATTCCGTTACTAACGCAGTTACTTTTAGGGAGAAGTAACGAGTATGTGTAATTAATTACTTTTTCAAAGTAGTGTGCCCAACACTGGGTAGATGCGAAAAAGCATGTCCTGTTCAACCTGGCATTACATGTAAACGGACAAATATCAGAATACCCCTGTACTTTGCTAAAAACTTACGTTTTGGTCCAGACCCACGACTATAAAAGAGGATCAGAGCCACAGAAGAAGAAAATAGAATTCTGAAAAAAAGTCTGAAATTTGACTTTTGTCTGAAAATTTCTTCCCCAAATTTTTTACTTTTTTCAGATTTATTTTTTTTTAATCCTCCCTAAACTTTGCCTTACTTTATTTTCCTGGAAAAAGTCTCCCAGAATATGAATTTAATCTCAGACTTCTGTCTTTTTACAGAAAAAAAATCCCCCCAAAATTTTTTCACGTTTTTGGAATTCTATTGTTCTTCTTTTTTTAAGTTTTTGGAATTTTATTTTTCTTCTTCAGTGGCTGCGATACTCTTCTGTACGGAACTGATCATCAGGATGTGATATTTCTGTAAATAAATGTAAATAAAATCCTCTAAAAAAAAATTTTAAGTAAATAATATGTATGCTTGAAAAATACATATTTAAATACATAGTACTGCATTGCATAAGGGCTTTATTATGTTTGTATTAGTTTTTCTATCTTTGACTTTTGACTATGATTAAAACAAAATCTAAATAGTTAATTTAGGCTAAGCTGAGTCTGTAAAGGTTAACTTTCAGCAAATTCCTTTACAGGGACATAAATATACAAAGATATTACATTGGTCCCTCTAATTAATAATCTTTAAATAATAAATTGATAGCTGAATGATATTTAATGACTAAGCCAGAGGTGATGTAATGAGCAGCCCTGTACCAAGATGGCCGCTGCATCGCTACGCATGTCCAGCAGCGGTGGAAGCAGCGTCTTCATACGTATTTCTCTGATAAGGATGGCAGGAAGCCATTTTCCTACCACTGAGACGTGAAGATGCCGTAGAACAGCGTCTCCTCCATGTCGGCGCCCTCTGGTGGCGGGAGGGTGAACACATCCTGCAGGACGTTGAACGGAAGCTGCTTGGGGGGGCGGCAGATCAGGGGGGCTTTGGCAAAGGACGTCCACTTCTTCTGCAGAATCCTCACACCTCCTGTGTCGTTCTGTGAAAGCAACACCAGCTTGTTCAAACTGTAATCGGATTACTTTTAGCGTGACCACGTGCAGCGTTGCGCAGAGTTTGGTAACCTTGCAGACTTGAGCCACCCGAGAGACTCCCAGCTTGTCCAGATAGCTGAACTCTTTCCCAACCTCATTAAAGAAGAAGTAGAGTTTCCCCTGCGCCGGGTCGTGTGACGAGCTCACGAAGGTCGGCTCTGAAATACAGGAAGTGATGACGATCAGGGGCCATGTGGTCTGAAAGCTGGCGCCGGGGACCGATTATTCCCCAATGCAACAAACTCTGAGACTACAGACAGAGGTGGAAACAGTGACTGCAGAGAGGAAATGATCCACAGAAGCTCCGTCAGCGTCGTTCTGCAGGGTGGCACCACCGTTTGCTCCATTCTGATGGAAGGTTTTATGGCAGGGATGGCAAACATACGGCCCGTGGGCCGAAAACGGCCCGCCCAGGGGTCCAATCTGTCCCCAGGGATGAATTCAGTCAAAGTTACTCCGATCAAAATGGGAATACTTAATTTATTTTATTCCTAGAGACATGTAATTAAATGGTTTGTCATTGTTTTGGATTTTTGCCTTTGTTTTGGTGAAGTCGGGACGGTTCTGGGACAGAACTAAGGATCGTCTGATGCAGCAAATAAAATTTAAGCTGATCAGCGCGAGGGGCGCTCAGTTTGAATAGTGTTTACAAACAGAAACAGGGAACTCTACCTTTAAGCAAATGTATAAAAAAAGTAAATGTCAATAAATAAATACCAAAGAAAAATTTTATACAATATAATATGAAATATTTTTTTACTAAAGTAAATTCTATAAATAAAAAATGTCAAATTTAATAATTAAGTTTATTTCATGCTAATATATATTTATTTGAATTATGTTATATTCAATCTATGCAAAATATATCAAAACACCAAAAAATTATAAAAAAGAATTTAAATATAGATGTGTAACTCAGGCTAAATTTTAGTGAAACTCCTTTTAAAGAAAATTCAGGTTGTTCATAGTGTTTTCTAAACACTTTGATCAACAAACAATCTAATTTGTCCTTCTTTACACTAAAATAAAGGGAAAATTTGAAATTTTTATTTTTGAGATAATTATGTTATTTAATTTACGGCCCCTGAACTAAATGTCTGACTCCCCTGTTTTATTTGTTCTTTGAATTTATGAACAAAAGAAATTCTGGTTAATTTACATAATGTTGGCTGAGTCATTTGTTTTATTGTTTCCAATAAATGCACTTTAAAACATTTTATGTTTCTATTATCTACACATTAATTGACTCTAGTTACATCTCAGGATGACTGAGGAAGATTAATATAGAATACTGTTTCAGCCAAAATGAAATTATTTCATTGTGTTACAAAAAATAATTTAGGCAATTTCATACTGTTAAAGTTAAAAATGTAAATAAAATACATAATTTCATTATGCTACAAAAAAATTAATTAAAATCAGTTTTATACAGTTAAGGTTGGAAAATGAAACAAATAATTTCATTATGTTGATAAATTCATGAAATGAAATTAAAATTTTTTTTAAATGAAATAAAAGAAATTTAATTAAATGTTCACTTCTATAAAATTATACCAAAGTACATAAATCTAAATAAAAACTACGTACCGTTTAATAAAAAATAATAAATAAGTCTATATTAAACTAAACAATGCCAGATAAAAGATCCAGTTAATTAATACAGTTGCATAAAGTTAAAAAAAATAAAAAAGTAGATGCATTTAAAAAATAATCCATCAAAATAACATTTAATACTGTAAAATAAAGTTATGGAATAAATAGAAAATAATGTGTTTCAATGGAAAACTTGCTTATTTTAATTAAAATATATATTTTATATAGGCAAAATGTATGTTGTCATGTTGTTTTTGTTTGCATTTCCTTCACTCACATGACCCTTTTCACTCAGATTTTAATCCACTTTGCATCTTCCTAATGAACTTATTTCACCAGCTGTCTCTTGGACCTAAACAGTCTCATATCTTAGTTTTCATTCATGAGGCCTAAGATTTCTGATGCTGCTTCCAGCAGGATGATGCTCCATGTCGCACAATCAATGGTGAATAAGTGATTCTCTGGCCTCCTGATGAAACAAAGTTCAGTTTCATGGACTTCCTCCTGAAGATGAATCATGAACGTAAACAACGGGACTTCCTTCCTAACAGCTTTTATGTTTCCTCCCTTTTTCTCTGAACACGATGCGCGCTCTTACTCTGAAAGTCTCCAGGCGGCGGAGACATGAAGGGGAATTCTGGGCCATTTAGACGGTGAAGCGGCGTTCCTGCTCACCTTCCAGCAGCGTGCTGTGCGAGTCCAGGCTGACGTCCGGCTGGTTGTCTTTGCTGAGGAACCGAGAAATCTGCGGTTGGACTCCTTGGAAGTCTGTGGTTGTGGCGGTGAACAGCTCGCCGTCTGCAGGACAACAGAAACCATGACATGGTTTTATCTATTTAATGAGGCTGGAGTTCAGAGACAGAGAAAAGCAATAAACAATGGGATTAATAAAGTATTTTTCATTTCATTTTCATTTCATCCATTAGCACGGATATCCTGATTTTAGCATAACTAAGCTAAGAGTTAGCATCGATACTCCCCCTGCTGTCCACTAGTCATGATATAGTGATGTTAGCATTTTATAAGCCTTCCTTCTGCTATCCACTAGCATTAATATGGTGACATTAGCATTGGCTAACGACTAGCACTGATACTCTCCTTGCCATCCATCAGCATGAATTAACTAGCATGTCTATGCTAATGTGGTTCTATGAATAAAAACGAGGCCTCGGCGTGTCTCGGCTTGTCTGATCAGCTGACCGATGGTGATGGCCGTGCTCCTCTGGAAGGGGCTGAACGGGCAGCGACCTCTGGCTGCTCCCTGATGGACGATGGAGAAGCTTCCGGTGTCCTAAAGAGGAGAAACGGGAGCTGCAGTCAGAGCGGCGGCGGCTGGAAGTGCGGCGTTGTGTCCAAACGTGCTACTTTCTCAGAAAAGAATACTCCAAAGATTTCTGTATGCAGTTAAAGAATCTGTGCGATCAGCCGTAGTTATTTGAGTAGTTTAAAGATTTTTAATCCACATATTTGTGATTTTCGAACAAAATCAAGTCCAAACTACACGGTTTAATCATTACGAGTCACATTAATGTCAAACTTTAAATAATTAATGGAGAAAGATGATTCTACTGTAAAATTTACCCCACCAGACCGCGCTACCATATTACATCACATTACTGTCATTTAGCTGCATGAACACATCCCAGACTGTGATGCGTCTGTGCACGGCTTCCAGACTAAACGGGAAGCAGGAGGAGGAGGAACTGCAGTGCTGGTTAACCAGCGTTGGTGTCATCCTGGACATGTCGCTGTTAGAGAGAAGATGGAGCTGCTAGCTTCCTGCATAGGACCTGAAGGAGCCTCTCAGTGAAGATCCTTCCTTCAAGCAGCCTGAAGAACCAGAGGCTACAAAACTGCATTTTATCATTTCATTTAATTTCTGACGCTTTTATACAAAGGGATTTACAGTTGAGTTTAACCAGCGGTGCATCACTGCAGGCAATGAGGGGAAGGTGTCTTATCCAAACCACCACCCTTCTCATTACTGAATGACCCGCCCTACCACCTGAGCCTCTCGTCCCCATATAATTTATTCAGGTAGGGTGATTCAACGGTGTAAGTTACCCCATTACTCCCCACTTTTAGAACCTGACGACAGCTGACGAAAACAACAAACAGGTCCAGCTGTTCAGATGACGATAGCATTGATTTATGGGCGATTTACGTGGCGATGACGTTTTCTTAAAGGACAACTTCGCTTTTTTTAAAACCTAGGTTGTGTTTTCGTCTTTCCTCTCATACATGTGAGTGGTGAAAAAATGAACGTTCAAGATCGCTGCAGTGTTTAGCCGGGCAGCTAATGATAAGCATCGGGCAACTCGCTCTGCGTCTCAGTTCGCCCTAAAAACGAGATTTTTTTCCACACTGAAGTGCTCTTATCGTCTCACAGAGTGTCCGACACATACTAGAGAGGATACCGATCGCCTTGAATTGTTGTCTGTGTCCAAATCTCGCGGGATCATCCCGTAATCGCGATAACTCGCGTCAAAACACCGTGAGAGACTCCACTAACTGACACCAAACATAGCGATCGGCAGGTAATACAGATACTTTGGTTCATTTCTCCTCTCGAGTACGTGTCGGACACTCGGTGAGACTTTCAGAGTGAGGGTGAAGGTCAGCAGACCAGCTGTTGGTCGTTCCGAAAGCCAGACTGAAGACGAGAGGGGAAAGAGCCTTTTTAGTAGCGGCTCCGAAATTATGGAATAGCCTCCCTCTCTCTATAGATCTTTTTCAATCCAGATTAAAGACCCACCTGTTCTCGGTGGCTTTTAAGACCAGATGATCATTTCACTCTGACTTTATTGTTTCTGTTCTATGCCTTTTATGATTTTAATTAGTATCATTTGATTGCTTTTATACTTTAATACCATTTTCAAATATTTTTATATAATGTAGAGGTACTGTTTTTTGGGGGGTTTTATTTCTTTTATTGTATTGGAAAGCACTTTGGTCAGCGGAAACAGTTTGTTATGTGCTATATAATAATAATAATACATTTTATTTAAAAAAGCGCCTTATCAAAGCACCCAAGGACACTGTACAAACATAA
>JAVQJG010298791.1:0-15568 GCA_036024015.1 Craterocephalus amniculus | reverse complement strand
GCACAGGCTGGAAAACTGGGTTGGACTTTCTGGAACGGTCCTTAACTGGTTCAGGTCTTACTTAGAAGGCCGGAGTTACTTTGTTACGATCGGCAGCTATGAATCTGAGCGAGTGGCCTCAATCTGAGCAACATAACTCAAAAAGTTATAGGTGGATTTTGATTAAATTTTCAGTAAATCCCAGAAATAGAATAAAGAATAATAGATTATATTTTGAAATCACTGTCTGCTTACAGGGATTTTTAAAAGGATTCTTTATTATGGGGAAAACTTTGCTTTTAGCTTCAAACTCACAACTAATGCCCACTATCATTGGCAAAAGAAAAATACAATGGCTTGGCAGAGGTGGATTGCTTCAAGTTGTTACATATTTTCATTAGGTTTTTTTTGTTTGTTTTTTTTGGCATCACATTTGTTCCTTTTTTTATCTCTGTCTCAACTCTGTGTTTCTGCACATGGCCCTTCATCTTCACAAGCTTTTATGGCCATTTATCTATGCAGAGTAGGGCCAGTTGGTATATTCTTTTTATGTAAGAGGAGATTGGCATTCACTAATCTAGAAGCAAAGATACACACAGTCTAAAAACTCATTTGTGAATCTGACCATGAGTTTTCTCAAGAAACTATGTTACTAAGTAACTCACAAAATGAATTTAAGAACTCTTGCGAATGAGGTCCAATATTATGACTTCCGAGTGAATGAAAAGTGAGGCTGTTGAAGTTTAATTGTGTAAACTGCCTTATGTCAAGGGTGACACAAACAATGCTGAAAAAACCTAAAATCTTTAAGAAAAGCAGAATTAGTTTTTGCACTGTTGTTCTAATAATACACCTTTAGATTGCAGAACACTGCTATAATCCACTACATTTCCTTAGCAAAATGATAATCAAATCTGTAGCTTAAAAAGAAACTTTAATTAGTTTTGATCTCTTTCCCAAATGTGTCTGTAAACTGAGCCCGATCTAATATGGATAAGGTGTTTGATTGTAATACTTGAAGATAACACCTTTTTCCGCACAAATCTAATGACTTAATGTTACACCTTCTCTTTCCCATCACTGCTCTTTCTATGAATGAACATTTCTTTATTATCTATAAAACTAAATAAGCTTTGGTTGTGCTGTGAATGCTGTAAACAACACCACTCATATGATGTATGCAACAAGAAACCTGCAATAATGTGTCTTCATCCTATTAATAGCTTGGCTCTGCAAAAAAAAAATCTATCACTGAATATTTATTAGAAATTGCAGATATGTTCCAAAGGAAACCCCTCCTTTCAGTATTGTTATAAAAACTACAGAGGAGCAGAAACATTAAGAGCATTTCTAAGGAAATGGATTCAGGATGTTCTGAAACTCACCATATAAGTTTTCAAAGAGGCAGAGTTTAGACAACACTATTATGAAGTATAAACCAGCCTTGAGAGGAAACTCAATAAGCAGCAACACATCAACTGCTGTAATAACAGTAGCACCAAACAGAATGTTGTTGATATTGTTTATTTTTAGGCTAGTCATTATAACTCTGCTTGATTAGCCCTGTAGATTGAGGAGATTTCAGCCAACCAGCTGTCGACTCTTAGAAGATTTTGCCTTGCTAGGCTTAATTTCAATTGTGATGCAGTGGTGTGTTGCAGTGGTTTTGTCAGATATTACACAATTTCTCCATGTGTCAAACAAAAGGCAAACAAGGTCATGAGACAATTAACTTTCTTTGTTTTTTTTTCTCTAGTCCCCCATTTGTAATGTATATTAATTCCACCCCCTCATCCTTAAGATGAGATTTCTTCTTCTCCCCTTGCTTTGTTCTAGCAGAGGGGTCCTCAGCTCTCTCCCTGGCCTGCAACTCTAAAAGGGTGATGAAATGTGAAGGAAAGGAGGAAAGAAAAAGGATCCCGCTTCTGTGCATCACTGTGCAAAAAGAAAAGCCTCCCCTCATCTGTGTTCCCAGTTGTGTTGGTTCACCTAGTGTTCAGTTTAACCCCTCTATTCTGTTTTCTCATCCATATCTCATCCCTAATTACACACTCTCTCTTTCTCTCTCACACACACACAGTTTTTTACAACTCCCACAGTAGCAGAGAGCTAGCTGCGTCTTCACCAGGCTCTAAAGGCTGAAACTGATGGTGTAACAGGCACATACGACGGCGCTCATTAGCAGTCTCACGCCGATAATGTGGAGATGAAAAGACGCTGCACCCCAGTGTGTGCAATGCTGTTTTCTATGAGCACAGAATGTCCATTACAGCTCTGCAAAGGCTCTGAGAGACACGGGACATTGTTTAAAACCTGCTTTGTTGGAGGAAAGAGCAGTCCAGCCAGGAGAGAATACTTTTATTTCCTTTAGGATAGCATTTGACTGGCATTGTGAATGAGCTGTTTGCCAGGCTGTAACAGGGCGTTGCATTAAGGTTTGTTTTGTTTGTTTGTTTTGTTTTATCATTATATTATCTTGCTCAGTTGTATATTACATTACTTATACTAGACCTATTTCTTCATGTCACATGAAAAGTGTTATTCCTACTAACAATCATAACTTGTATCTCCTTAGTAAATAAAAACAAAAGACAACAAAACATGTACAACTAAAAACTGAACTGTTAAAATCTGCATGCTTCGTTTTTCCCTTAACCTTTGTTGTCCAGTGTTATGGCAAGCAGAATGGTCATCTTGCTGCTTTTTTGTACCTGCCTCATTTACAGTAAATGCATTTTAAATGTTACAAAAGCTACAGTGATGATCTTCTAGATTTTTTTGTATCCTTGCATGACAAATACTGGAAGACTGTAATCCTCTTACTTGTTTCCAGTGTGTTATTTTGACTAATTTCACTGTGACGGTGACACAATGTATTGGTAAATAATTAATTACAATAAGAACATCGGTTTTTGAGTCATTTCCAGATAATAAAGCACAGATTAACTGCTAATTCACCCAAAATGCTTTAATGCATTTGTATCATATTTGATTCAATCCCACTTGGAAACTATCTACAGCAGGCGTGTCCAAAGTCACTCCTCCAGGGACCGTGTCCTGCAAATTTGTATCCCTGCTCCAACACACCTGACTCAAGTTAAATAAATCCAACATCCCATGAAGTTCTGCACAATAACTCATTAATTTGATTACGGTGTCTTGGAAAAGGGGAACAACCTGGACAATTGTGGAATCGGGGCCTGGAGCAGGAGAGTTTCCACTTGTGTCGCCACTGGGTTCATGCTGCAACTCAGAGCAGTATAAAGAGGTTGATGGAAACTCTCAATGTTCAGTTTGTTACAGTGAGGAGGGTGCTGTATGAGAATATTTTTAATAACTGTTTATACTTATGAATGTAATTTGTGCATGATTCTGAGCAATAGAAATGCAAGCCTTCTTGCAGAGTCTGACAAATGCTGTGACATTGTGTGTGGTATGCCCTCTTAAACATCTTTTCTTTTTCTTTCTTTCAGTTCATTTTCCTTTCCCTGGAGAATTAGAAGAGAGGCGCTAAAAGCCACTGTGGTGTTGACAGGTTGCACTTATTCTGTTGAAGAGAGTAACCCTCTGTTGAAACCATCTTCTAAGCATTTTGGCATGTGGTTTTCCAAACTGGATAGATTTCTGTGGAAGTGAGTATTGATCCAAATCTACATTCAGTGTTAAAATACGTTGACACTCTTTTCTCTTACCTTAGTGATTAACAACAAGTTATAATTAATGAATATAGGCCTGGAATAGTCAATGTTAAATTTTGGATATTCATGTCCAAATGGGAGGGAGGATTTGGGAACGGCATCTTATGAATTTCTGCAAACCTCTTTTGTCAATCAATATTTGACTCGAAATGTGTGGGCCTTTTCTTTATTTTTCATAGATCCATAAATAAAAGTTCTGGATTTACCTTAGAGCTGCTTTGAAGTCACAATATGTGGTCGAAGAATTTCTCACTTCAAGTGAAACAGAGCAGTGGACAAAAGCTAAACAAATACACTGGAAAGATGGAGGGAATGTTCGGATTGGTGGACTCAATAGTTTGGGACGTTCCGAGAAAGAAAAGAAGATTTGAGAGCTCTGAAACATGAAAAAGCCTGGACAACCAGAGAGGACATCATTTCCAGTTGATTTAAAACCTTTCTATGACAAAGAAAATCACATCCACATCGAGCCGAGTGAAGAACACTTTCTATAAGGAAGAAACATCCAATTATTCAATTCTGCTGTTAAAGGGAGAAGTTCTGGAATAGCATATTTTCAGACACGAGTGTCACCATGCACCAGAATGAAAGGAGGTAAAATTATGGAGAAGGTCTTGAACAGAACAGCTAATGGTCCAAAGCTACAACATCACCTGTAAAACATGTGGAGGCAGTGTGATGGCCGGGACATGCATGGCTTCCAGTGGCACTATTATTATTTAATGACATGTTGAACAAATGCAGCCAACTGAAATCTGACGTGTTGGGCTGTGCTGCCTACTTGGATTCATTCAGAAGCAGCCAAGCTGGCAAGACAGTGTTTCACAGTGAAAACGCATAACAACCCAAAGCATACTGAAAAAGAATACAGGGGATTTTAAAGGTAAAGAAGAGGAATAATCTGAAGTGATGGAGTTTAGTCTCTTGATGTCAACCCAACAGAGCTGCATTTTACTAACATATGACTGAACACAAATAAATAAAAAAAAACTATTTTAATATGTATTCGCCCTGGATTTCTAGGCATCAGGCAGTCACTGCCTGCAAAGGATTCTTGACAAAGAATTAAAAAATGGATCTTTAATTTATGGCTATGCTAATTTGTCCACATGCATGAGAGCCCCTGAAAAAGCAGAGTTCCACATATTAAATAATTCACATTTTTACAAACCTTTCATCCTGTTTGGTTGTAAATGTCCTCAAATTAAAGCTGAGAGTAATGTTAAGCCCATATTCATTATGCAACTGTAATTGGGAAATGCTTTGGTAAATAGTAAACAAAAATTATGTCACTACCCAAATATCTGGCAATTTTTTGTACTTTTAAAGAATACATTGCACAATAAAACAATGCCACACTGGACAAACTGTGAACAACATACTGGCCAACTTTTTAGTGAGCGATTCCTGCTTAAAACATAAGTAATGCAGCACTGCGTGGCACAGCTCGGGAGTGTTTTATTTTTTGCGTCCCTTTCAAAGCCTTCACTGGATGTGGGTGGAATGCTCTTGATCTTCCCTTGTTCATATTAAATAAGTCAGATTCCAACCCCCACCTCAAAAACCTATACTCACATTTACACTAGGGGCTTATTGGATGTGAGCATGAGCTTGTGTGTAGCTTTCCTTTCAGCTCAGGCCAGTGAGTTTGAATCCTTTTGAACAGGCAGTAACATGAGGCAACTATGACAGGCAGGACGACCCTTGATCACTGTTAATTACCTAAGTGGACGTGAAGCTCCCAAACCACCAGAGCTACGCTGCTAGCACTCTACATCAGGGAGGGTGTGCATATGTGTTCTCGAAGCAGTTTGAGACATGCGTGAGAGCACTGAAGCATTTGTGTGATTCTGTGTGTTGCTTTTATCATCATCATGTGACATATTGCCCTCCAAGTGTACGTCATGCATCATCATGTTCTTCAACGTTATTCAAAAGCAGAGCGGGGTTTGTCAAACTCGTCAAACACAAAAGTGCAGAAAGAAGCTCTTGGGTAGCGTGTCTTTAATGAAGCGGGGCCCATTTAAGATTTATGAAAGGAGTTTTAAAAACCAAACTACAATGGACTGTCATTACACTTGAATTCAGAACCGTTGCATCATCTCTTAGGAAACGATCTGCAATGGGAATATGAAGCCGATGTGCTGAATTCCCTGGTGATTAAAAGTAAAGAACAGGAGGGGTGTGGTGCCATTTTTATTCACCGTCAGAACTATTATTACATTTTCTGATCTGATGACATGAAAAGAAAGGAAACTTAAAAGAAGGCTGGTCAAAAGAAAAAGTTATTACCTTAACTTTAGAAAGTTTCCTTTGTCTCTCATTTACATGGAGTCAATGTGGGGTGTTAGTGAGTCATGATGGTCTAGTCAGTTTAGCGCCCGCTGAAAAGCCAGTGCTTAGAACGTAGATGGTCAAAGTGTCCTTGGAAGTATCGACTGGATTACGACATAGCACTGATAGACAGCAGATGTAATCCCACTGTTTCTCATGGGAAGACATTCATCAATAAAAAGAAAAAGTAATGGCCTGTTTTGCACATAAAACCAGCAACCAGCTGGATATCTTTTTCCTGCTTGAAGTATTCATCAAACAGGAGGTTGAAAGACACAAAGACAACATACTTAAAAGTTTGCCATTAAAGTATAATGTCATAAAACTGACCTCACCCCTGAAAACTGTGGATCTCCATGGGAGAGCAGACAGCTGATTTCTTTACCATTTGTGTTTTTGCAAACCCAGCTATTTTTATGTTTTCTTGTTTTTCTGTGTTTGGTTGGGATAAAATGTAGCTGTCGTTCTTGCAGCTCTAAACCGAGTAACAGCCTTTTTAACAAGTGGGACTTTGTTGTCACATTTCCCAAGCTCTGCTCCTTGCATTAGCTGCCAGGCTGTCTCATATAAAGAAATAACTTGTGAAGGTCTTTAGATTAATCCTCTTAAGACTTATTGAAGAGAGAACAGAGTAAACAGAAATGGTCTGTGACAACTACATTTTTACAAACAAAGATGAGGAAACTTACGTAAAGTCTATGTCAGAGGGAAAGTTATATCATAGCCAATGGAAGCTTAATCTGTTAGTCATCAAGAAAAGACGACCCTACAATAAAAACTATGTAATGGGCTGTTAGTTATAGTCAAAGCAGAGCTCAGATCTTCACACTGACAGGTAATTCAAAAGCCTCTCTCTTTAAAAAGTATTTATTTTGCAGTACAATAAGTGACCATGTCCGATAAAGTTGTTAGATCAGGAAGGGACTTCTGTTTCAAACGTTGCATTAAAGTTTCCTTTATAATGGGACATCCATATTAGTGAGTATTATAGTGTTTAGTGTCATCATTGTATAGATTAGATCCGTATTTGTACGCTGCTGTGTATTGTGTGGAAAGAAGGGAAAAGCATGCGAGAGACAGAGAGAAAAAGATGCTTGGGGAGTGCAGAAAACAACCCTATCAAAGGAGGGCTTCAAAGACTATAAGCTACGTCTCCTGGGTAATTTGCAATCCTGCATTCTTTTGACTTCAAAGAGCCGCTGTGTGTTGGAATACTGCAAGTGGGAGAGTGAAGGGGGGTGGGGGGACGAGGGTTTAGAGGGGAAGGAGGGTGAGGGTTCTGATTTCTCTAATAAATGCTGACACCAGGCCTGTTTGATATTAGATTCAGGGAACAGTTTGATTTGTTATCGCCTTTGAAACTCTTCGGATGTCCTTCAGAGAGGCAGGCTGGCTACCGCCGTGCCCTGAGTGCAGGAGAGGAGCGCAGAGAGTGCCAGGCTGGTTGGACAAGTGTGTGGCTATAAAGCTGACCATTAAGATGCTGTTGATCAGGAGTCTCATTGTCTGACTCGTAACCTGTCTCTCTGCCGAGACACATTCTGTACATGTCTTAATACACCATCAGGTCCATGCACAGAAAAACATGTCAGCCTTCCTGAATTTGAACTGAAGCAGTAAAGTTATATACAAGGTGATCCAATAGTTTTGATCACTCATTAAAGTTAGTGACGGCATGCACTTTTATTAGTATATTAGTATTTTTACAGATTAACAGCATAGCAGAAAAAGGACTCAAATAAATTCTGCTTGTGGTTATATTACGGATGAAATTTGAAACAATGATCTCATTTTGAGAATATTCATTGGCCTCAGGGACTGTTCTGAACCTGCAGAGCCGTTAGTGTGCAGCAACCAGATTTTGATACCTACCACTGACTGCTAGTAGAAGATGAATATCAGAAGGGAACTCTCAGGGGTAGTAAGAAAAGTACTTCTAACAGGATAGTTCACAGCTGCAGTTTCTGCATACTGGCACACTTTCAGGTTTTTTCTTAAGTGGATGTACAGTATGACTGCAGTTTTTGGTGCAATGTAGACTCACTGTCCGTCACTCAGCATTTTACAATGAAAATGAAGGATCGTAAAGAGAGTTCAAAACTGTCAGGCCATTCATAAAACTAGTGATTCTGAGTTAGAACAGTGTGTACTCCTAAAGGTAGAAATTCTTATAATTAATAATGAACATATTTATTAGGAGACAGAATATTAATTGTCTTAGTTTTCTAAAGCCTGATCTTAATTTCTCTGCATGTGTAGTTGGGATTTATATACAGTATAGCACAACAAGCAGAACACAGCCTGTAAAAACTATTTTCTTTCTGTATTTCTGGTCTGTATTTGTTCCTGTCACCATCAAATCCACAGAACACACTAATGGACGTGACTATTTGTGCATGTTAACAGAGGAAGTATGTTGTGAAATGTAGTGGTTTAAAAGATTAACTATTGCAGATAAAGAGGTTTGTTGTAATCACAAATGGAATCAGGTATGTTGCTGCTTTCGTGTTTTGGCTGCATCTGCTTTGCTTTATGCTTGTGTTTAGAATATAAAGTGAAATTAATATGCTGTGAATTATTTAACTGCTCAATAAAATAAATTATTAAGAATTCAGCCATTGCTAGTATAATGACTAGTTCTACATAGTACACAGGCCGTGTTGGGATTTCTGGCATCATTTTTATTGCACATTTATTCTTTTACCCGCCTGTTTCGTCCAAAACTATCTAACAGAACAGGTAGGTGCTTCTTGCTCTGATCCTGGACATTTCAAAATAAAAGTCCTGCTTAGTGTAGTCATTTCAAACTTTACAATTGTTTGTGTCAAGAATGCACTTTTTTTTACATAAAACAGTTTTTTTGCTGGCCAAAACATTATCTCTCTTACTACTAAATGATATGCAAAAAATAACTCTACTGAGTAAAATCTAACCATTTTATGAGAAAAATGCTCTTGAAATAGAAACCTCTGTGGCCATGTGATCAGTTTTTAAATGATCACTTTTTTGCAAGGAAACAAAATGTATGGTCTAATTTATATGATGCAACATGCCTGTCACACAATGACAGTGTACAGCTTATTTAACATGATTTAATTTGCTCAACACATCTTAATGTAGAATTACGCAAATTTCATATTTTTAACAGATAATTGATTAGAGAATTCAACTTTATACGACAGTTGAAGTAAATGAAAACATTCCCTCTTTTGATGACACAATTCAGGCAGTTTAGGCTGTTTACTTCACCAACTAAACCAGTGGTTCACATTTAGCAGGTTTCAACTCAAGTACTGGTACTTGTTCATTATAAGGCAGTGGTAAGAGAGAGTGGGAATGGAAGCAGTTTCCATTTCATCTGTCCACATATTTACTTACTACACCAATGTCAAGCTACAGTCTGTGCTCTCGGAGCGCTCCACTCTTATCTTTTCCAAAGGTTCAAATAAGTTCGTAAATGTGGGCAGCTCCATCTGGCTGGACTGAATTACTGAAATTGATGGGTTATTGAAACTACTAATGCATAGAAATTTTAATCAGAAACATGATAAATTTATGGATGCTTTTATTAATAGGCATCATTTCTGTGGTGAGAATAATTCATTAATTATACTGTAGTAATGTGTTAAATGTCCTTTGCACTTTTTTTTCTCACTGTTTCCTCACAATCTGTGTTGGTTTGCCTGACTTGACTATATTCTAATTTTCTCCAGATTTGTTTTGTAATAGAGACATTTAATTCCAACTGGTTATGATGTCTATTAATTAATTGTTTTTTAAAAAGTACTGGCTTTTGTGCCTTTTCAGGAGTTCACTGTTTGTTCCTGAATGTAACCAGAGATGTGGATGTGGGTGACCTACAAAGATAACATCTTTCTTGATGTAGTACCTTGGTGACAGAAGTCATATTTATATATACTTTCATCTTTAGGCCCATGAACATCCCTGCAGGAGCTTCATAGGAGCTGTAGTTAAGACGGCAGTAGTGAAGGAGGTCTGCTGCAGATAAGGATTTTCCCTCTTTTTTAATGACATTATATCAAAAACAACTCTGTTACTCAAATCAGCCATTCTACTTTTAGCAGAGTAAAACCTGATTGTCTTTTTAACAGTGTTGGAATGACACCATTTTTTTACATTGATGAATACAGTAATCAGCTTTTCAAATAACTCTAGGTACTGTATTACAGCTAACGTTACTGACATTTCCTTAAAATTTTTTTACTTTTTTAAGTATTTTTGCTCAGTTTATGGTCTTCAACAAGACAACTAAAGTAGGTTTGAGAAGTTCCCGTGCTACGACATACCAGGCTCAAATCAGTCGGTAATTATCTTGTGCAGAGTTTGACATCAAACGGGTCAAGTTTTGTTGTGAGGAAATTTATAAAACCTACAAGATGACAGCCCTTGAGGACTAGTATTGACAATCCCTGGCATATGTTTTTAAAGCCCAACAGAAATGTTGTGTGTGTGAATGCATTATGTAACAATACATATGTTCAGCAATTCACATGTCAAGCAGCTGGTGGTCATTAAAACTTCATCAACACTGTGTTATACTGCCTGAAATCTTTTTCATTCTCTGGATCTTATAAGATTATACAAACATCTCCTAGTTACACCAAGCTGGCTTGGTCAGAGTTGATTTTCAGCAGCTCTAGGAGCCGTAGAGCTCCTGAAAATGCACAAAGAAAATCCAATTCATGGATTAGAGACCATACCAGCCTGACTACAGATACAGAAACTATGAATTCAGCATCATGATGACATATCCATCATTTATTCATCTAGCTCTATCACACTAACTTTATTTAACAAGCACTTTCACACCTGAAAACACAGATGTACAGAAATGAATTAAGTGTAAAAGACACAAGACAATAACAAAACAAATAAATAAATAAAACAATGAAATACAATTAAAACAGTAAAGTCAAAGACATAGTTTTAAAATATCATAAAATAAATAGTTTCAAGATATGTTTTAAAAGTGGAGGGGTGTGTCTAACATTCAAAGATAGATTGTTCCACTTTTTAGAAGCAGGAATAGAAAATGCAGACCCTCTAAGCATCTGGTTAGATTTTGGTACAGATGGGAGCATCTGATAGGCTGATCAGAGACCACACAGGATTATATAATTGAAGCAGCTCAGAGATTAAAGGAGGGGCCAAACTCATTCTAATGATATGATCCTTCCTCTGTGCTCCTAAAAGACTTTAAAAGATGTTACGAGTGCTCCTGCCAGCATCAAGCTGGCTCGCTGTTCTACTCCTCAGTGATTCAGTCAGCTGTGGCATTTGGGACGCATGCTGAACATTTTATTCTTGGTCTTTTTTTATACTTCTCAACCAAAGTTCCCAGAGTTTGCTGAAATCCCTGGTCAATTTAGCTATTTTCTGCTATAAGTCAGTTTGCTGGAACAGGTGCTTGTCAGTGAGCAAGCAGAGACATCGGATTAAGCCAAAACCTTATCAATCACATCTTTTTTAGGAGTACAAGGATAGTCTCTTTTTTGTTTCACACGTTTACATTTCCTCATTTACTCCAATGTCTCATTAGTTACAAAAGTGGAAGTTTGGAAATCTGTTTCATTATCATGGTATCAGCAGTATAGACCTTCTGCATGTCAATAATGACCATGAAGTTTAACATCTCCCCACAATCTCTTACTATTTACATTGTCACTTGTGAGTACTGGTTATTATTAGTTTAGATTTAACGTAAGCATTAGCAACTGCTAAAACATGGACAAAAATGTACAAGAGGATTCATTCTCTGATGTCACATCAAGGCACATCAAAGTGATGTGAGCAAAAGACACCTGCGGTGCCATCACCTTGCCCAACATGCGTCGTTTCCACTGACCCAAGAGACGATTATGCTATTTGATTATTCTGCGGGGTGATTGATGTGTCGTACACCTCTGTGCTTTCTATGAATATTAAAGGATACATCAGCATTGATCTATTGATGTATGGAATTGTGTAATGAATATGCAAAACCGCATGCTGTACCTCCGAGGGATTGGCTATTGATGACATCACCTCTAGATTTGTGCTGTCCAGACAGGGCAGAGCAGCTTGTAAATGAGATGTAATCAGTACAACACTGCTAACACTGCTGCATCTCTGCCAGCTGAAAAACACCACATCTTTCTACCCACAAATCTCTAGCTCCTCCTTGTAGCCCCTGCCAGAGTCCCTCCCCTCCTTTTCCATCTCGCTATCTGCTCATTAGTGCTGGGTTTTTCAACAAAGAGCCATCTGGGCATGGCTACCCGCCAGCTCAGGTGGGCCTTTTACACAGAAAAGACAGCTCCTCTTCAACATTTGTCTGCCAGCATCAAAGATGTTTCTGTTTACCCCCTTAACTCCCCCTCTCACTTTTTCCTCCTTGTCTCTATTTCCCTCCCTCTCTACTCCTGATTGTCTCATTTTTGCTCCTAAAACTTCCCATACATTAGATGGAAAATAGACTAAATGTGGCAACCTCCTCCCACTTCATGTCTCTCTCCTCCTCTTTGTCACTTAACAACTCTTTCTTCATCCTAAGGGTGTCGTGCATTCTCCCAGACTGCTTTGTTTTCCCTTTTTTAGCTTTTTTAGATTACTGTTTTCTTGTATATATAATGAGGGAGACATGATTTTTTTTTCCTCACTTAATTTTCCCTGTGCTCTGCATCTCAGCAGTAATTTTGACAAATACGGTATATCAAGCTCTTTTTCTGTAATTATCCGCTGCCGGTAGCCTTGGGCTTCGGGTGTGAACATGCTGCTCTGAGCCCTCGCAAACTCCCTTTAACAGCTAAAAGTAGTACTGGCATTTTTATGGGTGTTTGCACAAGGTATCACAATGTCCACAAAGATCAATAAACATGCTGAGCTATATGTGTAGACAGTAAAAAAAAATGTAACTTAGATTTACAGCTTGTAATCAGACACATATTGGTCCCTAGTCCCTTGGTGACCACAGTTTATATCATGGAAAGAACTGATGTCTTTTTCATGTGCGATCCACTTTCTGAGAAATGACGATGGCCACTGTAGGTAATCCCGGTTAGGAGATGGGATATTCAGCTGGTCTGGCTCTGTAAGAAACAGAGGGATCTGGGAAAGTGTTATCCTTTAAGCTGGATTCAGTTGTTCAACACAGCCATTTGTGCTGACTGAAACACTTCCCTGCTTCTGCCCGGCTTGTCTGACGATCTTCTCACAGGCTCAGGGCGCATGTGAAGAGGTTACACAGGCCTTCTGTCTGAGCTGCGTGCGTGTTTCCAAATCCTGAATATACTGACAGCGTTTGATCACAAGCAGACTTTCCGTTAGCTTCCTAAATGTAAACCTGGAGCCGCTCCGTTGTTTCAAGCCCTCTGCTCAGAACTAATAAAGATTGATTAGTCTTCCTTTTGAGATCAATCATGGTGCTATTTTAGTTATGCCTGTTTGCCGGGATGCGTTCTGATCAATGACAACGCTATTTTTTGTGTCAAGGGCAGGACCCAGTTTACTTCAGGCAAGATGAGAGAGACAGACTTGGCTGGCGGAGCGTTCAAGGCCAAAAAGCTTCTGCAGCTCTACCCAACTCTAAACTCCTGTCCCATAAATAGCCTCCTGTTTTGAAAAGTGTTGCCGCTGAATTCATTTTGAAAGATTTTGCATGCTCCATGTCGCACACATTACCGACCAGGACAATTACATCACTGTCAGATTACAACATCCTTCCCGTTCTTCTGCGAGAGAAACACTTCAGGGAAGCCCGGGCTGAAATGTCCCTTCTAGCTGCTCTTCTCCTTTTCCCTGATCTGCCTCACTAGCAAAGGCTTTTCCACTGCACCGACTGAACTCGAGGAGGTAGGTGGGCAGGTCATCGTCCATTTTTCTCTAGCATCATCTTCAGCAGGAGACAGCTAACTGGAGCGTAAAACAAGGCTGTGGTCTGCAGGTAGCCACCGGCTGAGCTCACCTGCCACTAAATTCGCTTTGACAGGTGAGATCACAGCCTCGTGGCGGGGCACTGCACCCAACAGAGAGGTGAGAAACACGAGGCTGCTGGAGCTCAGCCTCACAGGACCTGCCTCTGCAACACTACTCAGAGGAACAAGGAAGTTAATGGTGAAACATCTCATGGGTCACAAAGCTGGTCTCTCTCTAAAGGGAAATTGTGACTTGCTGACCAATGCATGCATGTTATTTTATTCAAAATGACCCTTTTGTTTGGGTTATGCTTTCTGAGCACAAGCATGAGCTGTATCCTCTGTGTGTGGCCAAGGGCTGTACATGGGACAGCATGCTATTTAGAATGTGATGGATCTTAGATTAATTAAATTAGCCATTTGTTCATAGACAAATCTATATTCTGGCGTTAACCGATGCCTCTTTGTTCTCAATTAAAAACAAGACATTGCAGGCTGTTTTTAGGGGTAAATATGATTTTGTCAGTTTAATCTGTACAGAAGGGGTCTTTAATCTTTCATGACCCAGGGGAGACTGGAACCTTCTGGTCCTAAATAGAGAGGAATTATGGGAAAACTAAAAATAGACTGGATTTTAGGGTCATAGATACCATTTGTTCAGCAGCAGGAGACCTACACGGCCAAGTTTGGGCATAACTAAAGGGCAAAATACTCAAAGAATCTTTCCCCAGTTGTTGCTCAGTGTTTTTCTTTTGGGTGTTTTTGCACATTTGTTATGTTTTAGTGCCTGTATGTCTTTTGTTGTTTTGTTTTTTTTCTCCACATTTTCTGGTGCCAAAGGGTTCTTATTTGTTTCACTCAGGTGCAGAACGCACCACAAGGAAATCACTTCTCCCCATGCACGCACACACACATACAAACAACCTTCTGTGCTCCAACTTATCCCAGCCCCAGCTGCAACTCAGCAAATGTGGTGGGCAAGGTTTAATTTTCTGGCCCCCCGCCTCAGTCCCGGCCTCATGCATTTTTCATCACCACCACCCTCTTCCCACCCAGTCACTGCTACTGCACAATGCTATTGATTGGCGATTAAGCCATCAAACTGTTATAAAGAGGTTAATATTTTAAAACTATTATGCCTTCCCATCCTCCTTACATTAATGTGGACCCTGTCGAACAGTTTCCAGCGTTTTTAAGAGTTTCCGCTCTCGTGCAAGGTCAGGTTATAAATCTTTGATGTAATGCAGACGGCAGGGGTTTTTTTTTTCTTTCCTCCCCACTTCTATACAATGCTTACCCCGGCAAAGAGGCGGTGTGTTCGATCAGCTGACTATGCCAAAGGTCGAGAGGGAACAGTGTCAGTCAGCAAGGCGGCTGGGGAGGGTCACTCACTGCAACCCCCGCATGTAGGATGTGTCTAGTTGTTGACCAATTTGCTTATGGTAATTTTAAAAGATCTCTGGAGGCCACCTGGCAATATTGAAGGTTCAGCATTAATTGTGACCACTGGGTAAAGAATTTGCAGTCTCATCCTATTTCAGTAGCTGATGAGCATCTTGAGTTATTTTTAGGTGTTAAAAGAAGATGGCCTCTTCTCTTTCTTCTGATAGTAATGAATGTAAATATACTTAGCCCTCCTTATAT
>JAVQJG010298781.1:0-11373 GCA_036024015.1 Craterocephalus amniculus | reverse complement strand
TCTAATAAAAGTCCTGAAATATCAGGTTCAGCCGTTTAGTTTTTAATACACTAATTAGCATGATCACGTGACTCGCAGTCAAAAGAACGCTGGGGGCGCTTTTAGTGTTAAGAAGTTTCTGAACCATTACAGACCCAACCAATTTTTTTTGGCTACTTATCACATCACAGAACAAGGATTAATACCCCACTCAAACATTCTTTGTCACCTTTAAAAATTTAGAAACCACAACCAGAGCCAGAACCTGGGTGTAGTCCTGGACTCAGACCTGGACTTCAGTAGTTACATTAATACAGTGGTGAAGTAAGCCTGTTATCACCTAAAGAACATATCGAGGATTAAAGGACTGATGTCTCCACAATATTTAAAAAAACTTGTCCATCATTTATTTTTAGTACACCAGACTACTGTGACACTGTCCATTAGACAGCTGCAGTCAGTCTAGAACGTTACCAAGACCAGGAAACACCAGTCCTCGGATCTTGATCAGATCAGATTGTCTTCAAAATCCTGCTGTTAGTTTACTAAGCACTAAATAGTTCAAGACGCACCGTTGGGCTTGTGAGAATCATCAAGTAACAGCCAACATATGAAAAAGGCTCTTTATCTCATGTGTCTTCTCATCTCTTTATATAAGAATTAAAACTGGCCAATTTTGCCATTTGATGACCAAATTTTGATTGCCAGTCTGTTAAATGCAAGAAGCCCAACAGAACTTGCATGTTTTCTTTTAACCAGTCACACATTTTGCCAAATTACTGCTCTTTGACTTTCTGCACTGACTCTTTTGTTTACCTCCTCTTCACAGAGCTGTGAGGTTGTTTTAACAGTGGCGAGGTGTTGTTCTTCCCTCCCCTCCCACTGGGTGGGAGCTTACCCAATAAACGCCAGCCAGCCCAGGTGTGAAGTGTGGTTTTGGCTTGTGTTGGCTAGCTTATAGCTTGTGTGCGTGGGGTCGGACTCACCACTGTCACTGAGCAACGTGGTGGTGTTTTGAGCGTCTTCAGAGAGGTGCTGGAGGTCACAGAAGCAAAATGGATGAAGGGTGATGGTGGTGGTGGGGGGTGTAGAAAGGGAGGAATATTGATCAGTTTTTGTTTCACATTCCACAACAAGACCTTATGAATTCATGCAACTACAACTGTAGAATTTTCTGTGTGAGGCCACAGGAACAATAATTACGCTGAAGTTTATTGTGAATGCTGGAGGCGAAAAACAAATGTCCCAACGTAGCTTTCACCTCCTGAACACACACATATGTGCACACATATTTACTGTGGCCACAGACGGTGATGGGAGCCCCTGTTTAATTTTCAGCCTCCCTGTTAGGTTTGAAGGGAGTGCCAGGACTGATGACAAGCAGGTATCATCACCAGCAGAGAGGATCAGCTGCAGCATTGGGTGGTGGGGAGGGCTGCTATGATCACAGCAGCCAGCAGTCCACTGTGACACCAGAAACAACATGGTTGCAGCAGGGCCTGTAAAGCCTGAGCCACAGGGGGAGGACTTCACAGCTTTTGTGGAGAGATGTATTTCAGAGTGAACGGATGAAAAAAATAGGGACATTTAAGACAGATTAGAGAATAAGTATTTCCCCTATTTTAAGTTTACCCTGTAGTAGTGCACAATTTGAATTAAATAATTGTTTTAAAAATCCTTAAAACCTGTTCTAATAACTGTAGGCAAGTATTAACCTGTACCACTAAAATATATCACATTTCTCCAGCTTTAAAATGGTGGACCCTTGATTTTGAGTCTTCTTTTGTTTTGAACACTTAAGTTTATTGAATAAATCGTTACATACATTTTTATCCTGAGACCGAACCGGGTTTTCACATCATTATTGATAAATAGTTCTATATGCTATTTCACATGGTAGGACAGGACAAGTAACCCCAGCACAGGCAAAAAAAATGTAGTAGTAAATAAATATAAATGAAATAAATAAAAACACGAAAATAGATAATCCCATTAATTAAGAAAGGTTACAATCAGTTTAGAGTAGGTATCCATCTAATAGAAATATGAAAAGCATATTTAATCATTTTTTATAAACTAACCATATGCATTAAAAATTATTATTTTGCTCGTCTGGTCTGTATTTTCTCGTGCTGTGTGTAGTGTCGGGTTTTTCCCGGGCTTGGGAGCAAACGTGACGATGTCGTGCCGCAATCAAGTGCTCCGAAGGCTAGGCTGTCCCATTTACCAACGGCTATGCAGCCTTCGGAGGATGCTCAGAAGGACCCGGATTAAATAAAATCCAACTAATGAGTTATGAATAAATCCACTCTTGGACATGAGGCACAAGACAATCTGGCGGTGAAGGGAGGGAAGCACTGGTCTTACATACATGAGGGAGGGTAAGACAACAAGACACAGTTGAGACTATTCGGAAGGAGTCAGCAATCAGCCGAGGGCGGAGACACACCGGGGAGGGGAAGGACAAGACACCTGACAGACGGCCTCGCTGAAGACATTTTTCCATGAGCCAAAGTCCCGTTGCCTAGCAACTACAATTATTATTATTATTAACTACATTATCAGGGATTTTCCTGGCTGAAATTGAGGCAGAGGTGGCATCATCCCGGCCACCACGCGCCAACATGTGCATGTATTCTGTGCATTCACATGACTCCCTTTTTTTTTTCTACTTTAAGAAGAAATTTATCTACGTTTATCTACATATCTCACAACCAGAGAGGGAGCATTTCAGCCTCCTAATTTTCACTTGTGATCCCTATCGTTAATTAATAGAATTATTACCTTATAACTGCTACAAAATTCACTAATATTTTTTTTTCTTTCTTTTACACAAAAATACAAAAAAGGTCTATTCTACACAGTAAAAGGCACAGTTCTGTCAAATCTCCAAACTCCCTGTGACTGTCTGCCTCTCATTTCTCCGTCACTCCCACATCCTGCCTGTCAACTTAATGACATGTGCTTCTTCACAATTTTTCATTGGTTGATGTGGTGATTTTTCCACCAATAGCAGCAACTGCTGCTAGAAGAACTTGTTAGTTTCAGGTTGCTCGCACGTTCGCCAGCCAAGTTTGTTTTTTGCAGCATAAGTGTGCCGCTTATTTTCCATCATAACTCTGGTTTTACCTGGTCAAACAACTTGATTTAAAAACTGGTTTGTAGTGTGAAGTCTGCCCTGTTAAATAAAGTTGTAATGCATATCGTCTTAAATCGGATATGCGATCTGAATGCACCGCCTCGTCCGTCTCTCCCTGAGGGTTAAAGGAGCTAAAAGCGGAATTTTTCGCCGTTAGGCGGCGTACTGTGGAGCTGTCTCAAACCAAAACAAAGCCTCTGTCAATCAATGCCTCTCTACCTCTCCCCTAACCAAAAAACTACACCCCTCTTTTTTTTTTTTTAAAAAAAAGGAAAAACTCCTCTTCGCCTCATACTGTTTTACTTTATTAATTTTAAACAGAGAGCATTTTTAAAATTATGTAAGCCTAAAAACAGTATAATTATATATTTTCTAACTAATGCAAACATGACTAGTTCATGATGGGGTGTGCTTGTGCAATACAACATGAGCTCAGCTAAGACCCGCAGCTTATTCTAATTATTCATCGTTATGATCCAAAACATAAACATTTTAATGCAAGCCACTTTTATTTTGATGCAACTTGAGAAGCAGCAGCCTGTCTGCAGCAGCAGGTAGCAGCGAGTGGCTACCGTCTGTGGAAGAGGAAAAAAGTGACTTGGACGAGGTGGGGTCTGCTCCGCGAGTCACGTACCAGAAGAGCAAACTGGAGTCCTTTTCGGTCTCGCCGCTCTCTCCACCTTGAGAATTCCAGACCAATATTAATCCGCGTTTTGTCCCTTTTTCTTGAAAAATAACGTTGTTTCTTGGATATTGGCTCCTTGTCGTCTTCGGTCGGGCGCTTCCCACTTCTACCGGCGTGAGACTATGCCATCTTGAGTGCGCGCGCTGCGCCGTAACTCCGCCCTGTTAATAAAGACGGGGGCGCGTGTTCGCACATGGACGCGCGGCCGGGCCGGCTAGTAAACACAGAGCTGGAGATCAACACACAGAGGCGCTGTGTGACGTCGCGCTATACTCCAGATGAAAATACACACCCGGCTCTTCACAAAAAGATTTTTTAATTCCTTCAGTGTGAAAACAACGAATTTCGCTTTTAGCCCCTTTAATGTCTTAGAAGAAGCAAATAATCATCACCTAGCTTCAAAGCTAACTGTTAGCATTCAGTTTTCAGTGCCTAAGACAATTTGATCCGACATATTAGCAAAGCACATTTTAAAGGCGCAGTACGTCACAAACCAAATGTCAATGACAGAAAAATAATGTCATTAAAAACCTTTTATTTTTTTTTTTATTATTTTTTTTATCGTTTTTTTTTTTTTGGTTACTAACACACTAACACACATACATGGCAGCTGCCATCCATTTACTACGGTGTCTCTGAATGGACAAACTGTGTGTGAATTTCCACAACTCTGTCAGTGGCTTTGATTGGAGTGAGAGCACCGTTCTAAAAGAACGATAATATCAACATTTACCAAAAAAAGGACAGAATTGTTCTGTGGGATCTAGATGTTTGTGGAAAATTATGAAAGAAAATGCTGATATTTTTCTAAAGGGCTGTTAAAATATATTACTGTACCTTTTTAGTGTCAAATTTGTTGGTTTGTTATGATTCTTAGCTGACAAATGTCAAATAGAAATGATTTTCTTTGTTCAGCTCTGGCATCTGCCGACGTTGTTTTGCATGTTTTGGTCGTTTACTGCAGTGTTTCCCAAGTACCACTGTCCTGCATGTTTGAGAGGTTACCCTACTTTCACACACCTGCATGAAATGAATGGCTTGTTGAGGAAGTTCATTAATCTGCATCAGGTGTGTTGGAGTAGAAACATGTCTGAACATGCAGTGGTGCTGGAGGACCAGGATTAAGAAACACTGATTTACTGAATACTTAGCCATTAGTATTCAAATCATTATGATCATTTCACCTGTAAAGTCTCACATATGCTGACGTGTACATCCACACACACAGTAATACCTGCACAAACCTGAACCCCAATTCAGGGACTGGAGCTGCAAATCTTTTCAGAAATCCCAGTATGCCTGAAGCAGCTCTGCAGATGTGAGATGGGGTTATTTAGGTATAAGCTGGTAATGAGGTCTGCATGTCATTGCTGCAGCTTGGCCTTGCAGAACTTTAATTTAAAGTAGCTGATGCTGATCTGATAGCACAAACGGCCGTCTAGTTGTCTCTATTATAATGAAAGTGGGGTGTTTTCTGAGATATGTAAATCATTTGACACACAGGCTATGCGTCTTCATTCATATGCATGAAAGGTTTGGCTGAGTTCAAGTTCAACTTCAGTTCAGCTCTCTCTCTCAAAACCACTTTATTCACATTCATTTACTACTCTGCTGGGGTCCTATTTAATAGGCACAGTTTTTTTTTATTCAAGATTTTAATTAGTTTACAACTCATTTACTCGAATCTGTTTCCCTCATTCATTATAAGTTCATTTATAAATAAATTTAATGTTTTGAAATTTCATCTACTGAGCATAACTGTTTCCTTTGTCTCATATTTAACTGCAGCAGATTATTTAATAGCTAATTTAATTCCCTCTTTAGTAGTAGAAAATGCATATTTTGTTGGGTATTGTGAGTTTTTTTTGATGAAAGCCATCCCAAAACAAATGTGCTGTTCCACTGGATGAACTAAAATAGTCATTAACTGGTCTGCGGCTTGCATGTTTCACACCTGAAGCCTGATCAATCCATGAGAATCACTGCTTATGAATTTGAGGCACAGAACAATAAATGCCTTAATTGTAGTCGTTTATTATCTGCAGGTGGATGTAATTAGGCTTATATCTGGGTAGGATTTGTGCCTGTGAAAGTCAGAACAGACCTGACAGCTTACAGTGAAGAAAAGAAATCATCCATTAATTGAGAGTGGTTTGAGAACATCGATTCATACGGAGCCAGAAAATGAATTTTTAATGATCTATCTGAGTGTGATGGATTCATGTGTTAACGTGTTGAATTAAGCGCGATGAGGTGAGACGTTCAACAGGACCGAGCTGTGAGGGTATATTCAATTTCTTAACATCTTAATCTTCACGCATCTCTTCAGTAATCGCTTTCATTCGCTTTAAACGGTCATTTAACCAAAGTTGCTGTTTGGACACTTGGAGTCACCAATCATACTGGAGACGAAATGTCAGGGTTCAGAGAAGATGGCTCTCATCCTTACCCAATCACCCTTGCCTCAATTGCTTCACTTCAGAGTGTGGTGTGTGCTTCAGTGTGACTCTTATACAGACTTATAGATTTAAAAAATGATCTATTCAAGCTTCCATAAGGAATCTCTTCTGTCTAAATGTTGGATTAATGGAGGCATAAATAGAAAATTTACTGTAAAACCTGAGTAATACATCATATAAGTGTTGGATTAAACAAAAATTGATTTGCTCTTTACAGTATTAAAAGATGAACATGCTTGAAACACAATCAACTTTCATTAAAACACACATTAGGCACATTAAAAAGAATAATGGAAGTTCAACTGACTCAGAATTAATAAAGTGTTTTTCCAATGAGCCAAAAGGTGAAAATAGAACAATTAAAGGCAAATTCCTGATCAGTGGTTAAAGAAGTGATCCTTGTGGTGTGATTTATGCTGACATTGTGTCTAAACCACCGGTTTCTGACTGACTTCATGGTTTATTTAGAGCTTGAGCTCAGCAGCTAGTCGTCATTTAACATGCAGTGGGAAATAACATGGTAAAACCGTCAGATTTAAACATTGTTTAGGAGTCTTAGAAGCATTAAGTTAACTGTTGCAAGGCTGTATTTTTCCTCCCTACATCTTAGCTTTCTGTTTGTCCTTCATGTTGCAACATGTTACTGACATGTGGAAATAGTTTAAACCTTCCAAAGGAAGGTAAGAAGGGTTGAATGTTTAGAGCTCCTGAAGCAGACATGAAGCAGATATGTGGGTAAAAGATGAGGAATGGTGAAACCAGCTGATGCACCAGCTGAACCTATTAGACTTTTTACAGCAGCACACCCCTTCATCAGGAAATTTCCTGGCATGTCTTGTGTTTTGCATCATTTCATGTGGTTTTTTCTGTATTGTAGGAAAATAAACTTAAACCATTGCCGATATTGACAAACGTTGGCTTGAACTGAGGCGATGGAGCACTCGTCCCTCTACTGGAGGATTAGCATTTCAGTGCCTGCTCCCAGTCTCTGCAGATAACCGTTTTTTTTCCTGTGAAGTGTCACATATTTATTTTCTCTGAAACCAATCTGGTGCCTTTGGTGATAGGACATTAAAAGCCCTTCAGTATCACACATGAGTAAAAGGTTCAATTTTTCTTTTATTCTTTTTTATTTAAGCAGGACTGTGATCTTTCTTTCCTTTCTGTAAGCAGTTTTATTTTGCCCGTGTATCTTACAAACTTTCTCCAAAAAGTATTTTAATTGCTTTTCTTTATCTTGTTAAGGACTTGTGTGAAAATATGACAATGTTTTTGGATCCATCTGTTATAAAAGGAATAACTGTGAAATATAAAAGGCACTCATGAAATATAACGGAGCAGCTGAGTGAGCAAGAAGTAGCTATTAGTAAATGTAGGGAATTATTCTTTATAAAAAGAGTTATGGCTTGTTTGACCTTCACTGCATTTTGTTTAAGGGAGCCGAGTGTGTCAGGGAGTGATGAAGTGGTAAATTAAAATCTGAGGAGACCCTCGAAAAGAAGGAACATTGTGCAATTCATTTTTCCTCTTTAAACATTGAATATAAATGTCTTGCAAGGTTTTCTCGGTTGAGGATGGGATGCATTATACATCTGCTTTAGGAAGTTTGAAGGTCAGGAATAAAAGGTTCATTTCGTTTTTGCATATTTCAGACATTTTGCAGCTAAACTGATTTTCTCAGGTGTGTTTTCTGTCCCCCATGTCACGCTTTTTAATTTCATTCTTCATCCATTTATGTGCTTTAATTCTCATCCGTTTCACCCCCTCTAATCACAGCCGTGCACATCAATTTCTGCTTTGTTATAACGTGCGCATAATTACAAGCTTTGACACCACTAACATCAGCAAAACGTGAACATGCTGCAGGAGTGAATGGGATGTGCATGACTTGCTCTGAGCTGTCTGGTAGCAAATGCTGCATTTTGATCTTCCCTTTTTCTTCCTTCTCCTTCATTAATTTTTTTGTGTATGTAATGACTGTAACTGTGTGTCGGTTTCTTTTTCATTTGTAACTTGAATGAAACAAAAGAGGGACAAGCAGGTTCATTCTATGTGCATGTGCTTTCCCTCTAGACTCTGGCTGCCCTAACGAGAAATTCGATAAATCTGCTTCCAAACCATCTCGCACAAGCTTTGCATGTCCACTCTGGTCCTGAGGAAATTAACAAGCGAATAGAGAGCGCCATCGACTTACGGAGTGGCGATAAGTTGAGAAGAGAGCATATCAAGCCTTTCTCACTGATGTTTAAAGACTCCAGCCTGGAAGAGAAGGTAGCTGGGGTTTTAGACAGATAACTGTTTTATTTTTCCTCTCTCTCTCCCCTCATCATATCTACGTCAGATGAAGATTTACAGAAGCCAAACTAAGGACTAATGAATTTTTTGTCCTATCATGAGTAAGCTAAAGGCGCTTGAGAAACTCGCCTTTAAAATGCTGACAGGTGTTTATTTTCCCGTGTTTATATGAGTCTCTGCAAGATTAGTAGCTTTATTTTTATTTTTTCATTATGTAAAATTGTACTTACCGATGTAAGGTTTTCATTTCATGTAGTACTTTTGGTCTTCAAATATACAGGATCTCAAGTGTGCCACAGCAGTAATTTTCCATGTTGGACTCATATTGTCATCAGATAATAATGCAGTAAGATAAAATATACGATATATATTTATATATATACAATACAAGTATAAATATAAGATAAAAATAACGCTGTGCAGAATGTGATAGGCTATTGATCCGCTTTATTAGAAGGTGTGTTGGAGCAGTGGAACATCGAAAACTTGCATGACTGCTCAAGGACCAGGTTTCCCACCACTGCTTAAAATGTTTAAATAATTGAAGGGACTTCCTGTTCCTCTCTGCTGTGCTTAAGCAGAAGTGCCTATAATGTACATATACCAGTTAGTAACCACGGCAACAGTGACAGTAATTGCCTGTATTGACATCACATTCATGTCTTTGGATTTTCCAGATATTCAAAATGTGAAACTGACTGAGGTTATTTTAGGGAAGTCATTTTTAAAAGGAAAGGAAGTGCAAACCTTTCTTTTATATCTAAAGGAGCTGAGTCAACGCATGCCAGAGTCAGCAGCGGTCACCCGGTTAAAGATTTGTAAATCATTTACTCCTTTTGGATTGGGTCCTTCTCTGTTAGCTTCTGCTGTTATTGGGTAAATCAAAGCTCAAGGAGCTTTAAAAAAAAGCTTATTTCTCACTTTATTTGTAAAGATAGCAGTTTCTAAGTAGATGGATGATAGCAACACGTGAGTTAAGCTACTTCTATCTTGAGCTCCTGTTTTTGCTTCTGTCACCAAAACGTCTTTGCAATCCTAATGATGGAGATGACACAAACCAGGTTCCTATCATCAATCGTAAATGGACCAATATGAGAAACACAAATAAAAAACAAACAAAGTTTAATAATTTTAGGCGAAATTTGCCCTGGATGCATGAAGAAGTTCTTCAGCCTCGTGGTCCTTCTCAGATGGGCAAAGCTGATTTCTGAGCTCTTCATGCTCGGCCGTATAGAAACACGTTGAATAAAGCAGATAGTTTGAGTTAACAAAGAAAAACAAATAAGTTCCAAAGTTCTAATCCCACCCCAGCAACTTACAACTATCTTCATCATTACAGCATAATCACAATCATTATAAAATACTAGACATTACATCAACTTATAATAAAACAATCGTAATAATAATTCTCAATACAGTCAATATATGTTTATGTTATGGAAATGCATAGTAAAAATAATCATACAACATATATTGTAACAATGAATGACAATGATGGAGTTATGCTATAATAATGATATTATATGTATCACCAATTCCAGACCCCTTCGACTGGTCTCCTGCAGGTTTTCAACCTGCTGCAACACACCTGGTTCAAATGAAATAGTTTAACAGGCCTCTTAATGACCCAGGATTTGAGTCAGGTGTGTTGGACCCTACTGAAAACCTGCAGGACCCTGGCTCACGAGGTCTGGAGCTGGTGATGCCCGGTACAGAACAAAAACTGCTTTTCATTCCAGGTGCCAGGTTCTCTTTGACTGGATTAAGAAACTCTTCTCCGGTATGAGGAAATCATTGCATTTCCAAGTCTGTGGCAGCTTTCCAACAGTTTAGTCTGCGCAAATAAAACATTGTTTCACTTTAAAATTGCAGTGGCACACTTCAGAGTCCATACTAACAATGAGCAGTAAAGCTTCCTTACTAACATATTCACTCCCTTTAGAACTGCAAATATTGCTTTCCAATATGATCCTAATTAACTACGACGCATGTTTGCTTTGTTGAGCAGAGACTGATGCAGATGCCCCTCCTTCAGTTTACTCATGACCAAAAGTCCATGCCAGGGACCTGGTAGTTTTACAGTTTTGTGGAAAAAGTTGATCCGTTCAACTTTTTTTCTTCTCTTTCTTTTTATTGAAAAGCACTTCTTTCATTAAAGAAAAGAAATAGATTTTTTTTCAACTCCTCATTGACTCAACATCTCACAATTATGAAGCTTCATAGTGTTTTCTTGAGCTAACGTAGACGTTATTTAGAGTTTAAAGCAACTGGTCAGCATGACTGGTGTATTATCAGTTATCAAAGTATCCTACATTAAAAAGTGGAGCACTTTATAGATATATTGTGTAGCTGGAGTCACTAAAAAGCTCAATGTCAGCAATTTCAAAGAAACATATATGATTATGAAGTGAGATTTAAGGTGTAATTTGCCATCTTTAAGGTGGACATCGATATAAAATAGTGTAAATGGATCTTCTTTGACAGTGTCATGTGTGTGTGAACAAGTTGTTCCCATAGCAACACATGCAGCGAAGTAGTCAAGGAAAGTTTTTATGGGTATTTTCTTCACAATTATGACGTGTCGGCGCATAACTGTGAGATGTAGGAGTCAGATTTGCAAAAAAAGTTTGAGATCATTGTTTCCTTTGGTGAATCCAGTGCACTTCTGTAGCTTTTAGTCCCTTTCTCCCTATTTTCTTTGTTCCATGAAAAAAGCTCCCATGATACCTTTCAGTTGACCCCCGGTGGGGGGGGGGGGGGGGGGGGGGGGGGGGGGGGGGGGGGGGGGGGGGGGGGGGGGGGGGGGGGGGGGGGGG